>KN883577.1:15408-42245 GCA_000934455.1 Apostichopus parvimensis | reverse complement strand
ACATCTACCTGCACCGCGAGAGGTGGATCCAGGATTTTTATAAGGACGGGGTGTAGTCGTGGGGTAGATGATCTGTAAGGTATCTGAAAAAGGACCGTTTAGACGTAAAATGGCGCATTCTGATGCATATTTAGACCATAATTTAGGGCTATAATTAGTTCTAAAGGCAAGGTTGTACTACTAAATACTTTTCAATTTTAGGTGGAGTTTTAAAGCAGGTGCACCTCCCCCACACCCATGGATCCCCGTCTGAGGCACTGATCTGTACACTAACGTATCAGTGGTCTGAGGGCGTGCTGGACCCTGAGGGAGTGGTCTAATTGGTCACCGGTTAAATATGCCCCGATTTAACGTTTTACTGCAGACTGACGATGGAGGTGACGTACCGTGCACCTCCCCACCCCATCCCCACACCCCTCCCCCACCATCACTTCCTTTGTGTCCACCATTGTCGCTATGCATGGATTTCTTGGTGTTTGCTCTCCTAAACATAACAATACCAAACGTGCTATCACAAACAGGTTTCTTTTAGCTTCATTTGGCTGTGTTGGTTACCCCGCCGCACACATAACAAATGATCACGAACCAACGCAACATGCAGGGACGTAGCTAAGGCCTGATGATTGGGGGGGGGGGTGTAGTGGCTGAAATTCCAACTGGATGGGTTTTGGAGCCAGAAAATTCCGACTGCTGCCTTGTACCCCCCCCCCCCCGCACTAATCGTCAACGATACGGACAGTGTCAGTCAGACACCCCATCTTTCGCGACTGCACTTTTGTTCCGAAATTTTTTCGATACATTTGTACCTTATGGGCTAAGTTTTTGCTTATGTTGATGGCACTTATGAACTTCCGTAGATTAGCATTGCGTGTTTTAATTGTATACCATAGAGACAATGAATATCCCAACGACGTAGCCAGGAATTTGAGCGGGGGAGCACTTTTTGCGATTGATATGGGGTCGGGGTCTAAGGGGAGGGGGTATCCCCCTCCCCTTTGAGATATTTTTGAACAATTGAAGGTCCTTAGATGCGATCTGGTGCAATTTGTTGCCAGTTTCATCATTATCATATGATATCATATTATCAGCAGATTTTGTTTCCTGTTTGAATTCTTTTACATGTTCTTTTACATAATATATCAGAAAGACAAACATAGTGCTCCTTTACAATTTTTCCAGAAGGATGATTCTTGTTTATTGTCGAATGTCTGGACTTTAATACATTTGACGAAATTAACTGATGGACAATATAAACTTTCATATTTTGTAAGACAGCCAGATTTGCAGTGGCCTAAAAAATATCGTTATCGCCGTGTATTAGCAGTGTAATAATTATTTATAGGAAGTGCGTATCACGTACGATTGCTAGCTTAACCTGCATGTTATTACGATTATAATCGAGTTAACGGAGCTGACGAGTATTCAAGATCAAAAGAGCACTGACAAAATACCATGCTAAAAAAACAGTTTTTAAACATTTTTTTCGACACTCAAAGGGGAGGGGAGCAGTCGCTCCCCTGCTCCCCTGGCTACGTCCCTGGTATATCCTGAACTTACTTGAAGCTAGCGAACAGGGTCGACCCACCCAATAGCAAAATTAATACATAAATTATCCGAATTGAAGCTGGCGAACGTTGTATTTTTTTTTTAGAGTATTCAAAATCATACGAAGTTTTGTATGGTGGAGATACAATTTCCCAAAGTGCGAGGAAAACGTGGTAAATATGACTGATTAAAGGTCAATTTTGATCGAAAATTCTATGTCACTCACAAATTACAAGAACATATGAAAATAAGAGTGCGACAGTCAGAAAAATTAGAGCGCGACAGTCGGAAATTCCGAATTGAAGCTGGCGACAGTCGGAAATTCCGACAGTCGGAAATTCCGACTGTCGCACTGAAATTTTCCAACTATCGTCATTTTTACCAAGATTGGGGGGGGGGTGAGACACCCCCCACACCCCCCCTCTAGCGACGTCCCTGGCAACATGACTGTCGTTTCGTGAAAAATCGAGGATAGTCGGGCAGTGAGCGTGTGCTTATTATTATGACTGATCAAAACTTGCCAGTTTAAGTCGCGTCGGCCTTCAGTCGGGACACTGAACATGTAGCGTTTACCCGACTGGCAGTTTTGCAGTGTGCGTTGGTTCACGACTGAAACTGTAGTTTTAACAAATATAACCCTAATCACGTGTTAATAAATTTGCATGTGACCTAAACGTGTGCTCCGATCTCTATAGAATCGAACAGTCTTTGTGTGCGCTGATCAGTCGGTCAATGTGCGAGGGTCAGTCGTAGGACTAGTCGCGATTAAAGATTTTCCACGTAAAAACAGTTGAGATGAGTCGGGTCGGGTTCAGTCGTACAGTGTGCGGTGGGTTTTAGTAATTCTAACAGCAACCTCTTGATTCAAAATGGAGGGCAAATTTGTGTTTTTCTTCATCTGTTGCAATCAAGCTATGAAACAAACACTAACTTTGAAATTCATTTTCAGTTCGTATGTTTACAAACTCAATCACACGAATAATAAGAAAGAAAGAACAGAAGAAGAGAAAGTAAGTAGGCTATACAATTTTATATATTTTTTCTTTCCTATAGGGTCCTTGATGGGGACTTGAGTGTCCCTCCTGATCTACTAAAACATACAGGATAATTGACGATGTCTTTCTTGTTTTTTAGATTCCTGGCTCCGTACCTCCTAGAAGGCCATCTAGGGGCTCAAATCATGCACCAGCTGCTTCAGTCCTGCCGAGACAAGGTCACCAAACATCATTAGTAAACAGAGAACATACAGCCAGACGTCGACCTCAATGGCCAGTAAAGGAACGAACTAGAGAGTCAACATCTGATAGGCAACCAGACAGAAAGACAAATTCAAATAAAAACCGTTCCAAAATGTCATCTTCACAAAATCACAAAAAGCGTCGAAATAGAAAAGTAGTACCTCGTGAAGGTTTAAATGAGGATGTACCTGCTGAGAGGAACCCTCGTGACCAACCCAGGGACGGACTTGCGCATGCGCCGACTGTTGTAGATAATATCGGACATACGGAGAGACGTAAGCCAACCTCTAAAAACTTTGAAATACCATGGGTATCGAGTAAGAAAGATGGCGTTCACCAAGGTACAGGCGCAGATCCCAATACTTCTTCTACAAGACCTGAAAGATCACGTGGATCGAAGCAGGCGAAGTTACCCGACGCAACTGGAGCACGTGATCACGAAGCACGTACGTCGTCAAGCAAAGAGCAAGTTGAACGACGTCATCGCTAAATCCCGGCACGACTTCAATTATTTCAACTTGTATCACAATAAACTTACTCAAGTTGCAGGACAATTTAGATATTATGAATTTGATGTTGTTTAGGTTGGATGTACATTCCATAGCTCCGTTCGTGATTACACAGAAATGGCAACCCAAGTAGAAGAGAAATGGGTGCTTGAAATCACAATTCGAAAGTGATGTCAACGTGCAGTTTCTTTTGGCCTCTACCAACCGCCTGCCACCCCCCCCCCACGAAGCAGTGACAGATGATATGCAAAGATCAAGAGACATTGTTATTCCTTTATAATGCATCAATGGCTACTTAACCGGAGAGAGCTGCAAACCCCTCTCCTTATCCAAGAAATAAACCTCATATAAAAACCTTGAAAAATGCCCGCATTTGCTCATGATACTCTGCCATGTAGCTATGGTATACTATGTGCCCCCCCCCCCCCCACCTGCGTTTAATTCCGGCTATACTTCATAATCTCCTATTAAATTATATCATCTCATTCCAAGGATTGCAGGTTTTAACACATACACAAGTATATGAAAGCATGCCAAACAACTTGAACATTTAATGGGTATAAAAAAATGTTTGACTATAGCTTTCAAATCAGGGCTCAACTTGATAACAAAATTTGATGATAATTATAGGCATTGTTGCATCTATTCTGGGTTCTGTGAGTTCGTGTGAGATACTGTATTATTTGCATTGAGTGTTCTAATCAATAGTGAAATTTTTTTTTTTCACAACAACTCTTCTGTAACAACAAACCGAACCAACGATAAAAGTTTGGCATTAAATTTGTCACAACTTGGTGGTCATTAACATACTCAACAATGTAAGAAACTATTTGGTATCCTGGAAACATAATCTGGAACTTTTAATCTACCAATCTATAGCTTTATGAACAAATGAAATGATGGGGTATAATCTGCTACAGTTTTAGAGTAAATAAAACCATTAAACTAAATTGGCGGGACTCAAAACGTTGTTGACATCAGCTTTAACGATTAGCAATTCCCTCACTTAAGAGTACCAAATGGTTGACATTAAAACCTTTTAGAAAAAAATCATTCCATGGCTTGGGCAGACTGGTGAAAACTTTCAAGTAATTCCAGTATTTTGCTTGATATATTCCTTCATTATTTTTCTGCAACATCTGCAATATTGATTTATGATAGTTATTTCTGAGACCTATTAGGAACACTTTCTGGTCAACTTTCCTGAGTTACATTAGGAAGATTCCAACAACTTTGAGGTGCTCCAACCCCCCCCCCCATTCCTCTCTCACCCAAGAAAACCCGCCCACCATATGAACCCTTCCCAGATCATCCAAGCCAGTCACTGACGAGAAAACTGCATGATTTAATGGCAGAGTTCATGTAACAGCTGATTCCAGTCATAACCAGTGATTTTCCTACCTCAATTCGAGCCACCGCATGACTTCAGCGGTATTAACACTACGGGAGAAACTTCGCCAAATAAGTTTGAGTCACTTTGTAAATCTAGGAACTGGAGTCACGACTCCTCACAACACTGATAAATTGTGACTCTGCACATACTAATTCTTGACTCTGCTTCTTTTCACATACCATCACAAGTATAAAAGAAGTGAGGCAAGCATTTTAAATTACTAATATTTTATTTTGCTTCTTAGAAACATGATTTCAAGGTGAATGGTTAAACAAGCAAACTTTCTTTCCCTGGAACAGTCAAAGGCAAAATGAAATGAATAATCTGAAGTACTTCTTAGTTTTCTTATGAAGAATACCATCATGGCCTTCATGTGGTGCTTAGTGTGAGAAACATTAAGAAAACAGTCATCATCATCCAATTTTTGCAGTATTTTGCAATATTTACTGCAAGTTTATACATCCTAGCACTGAATACAAATATTTGGACGAAATGAGCATAATGTGCAATTATATATGGTTTGGTAACAGGCAGGATTTTAACTCAAAAGTTGAGTAGATGTGCATAAAGTGATTCAGCATTTATAATTTCAAATCAAGACCATCCCATATAGATTGTGGCCAATTCAATACATGTATCCTTCCCCCTTCCCCATCCTCCCAGCCCCCCCCCCCTCCTCATGCACTTCAAGGTGAACATCTGAGTAAATTTTGCAGAAATAAAATGATGTGGCTTTCACCCATATTTTCATTAAAATACAGAAATCTCAAAGACGGACTATGAGCACCATGAAATAGCTACCAAGCAGGACAATATGCTGCTGGTAATAATTCAAACTGTTCCGCCCTATTTCTAACAAGTTTACAGAGGAAAATGGAAGCTAAACTAGCTATTCCACCTCAAGACATAACAAGTGATGCTTGTGCAACAATCCCTATCTGATGTTTTCAGCACCATTCCCAGATTCAAGGTTATTCAATGAACTGGACACTCAACCTCAGAGATTCACAGCTAGGATATTAGCCCCAACTAAATCAATACATGATGACATCTCATCTCACACCAACACCCTATGATTAGATTATTGTGCACATTCCGATATGATTGCCAGTTGCAAGGCCTTCACTGGTCCAATCTCAAAGGGGGCTCCACACTCACAGTATCACCAAACCAAATGAACAAAAACTCACTAGTAAATGTTCCAATCCCAATGTAACTCTTTATATGTATGTAACTCTACACTCACAGTACCAAGGAGCACATTAACACACATGCAATGGTAACTAGTCCAAACTAAAGGTAACTCTTTATATGTAGGTAACTCTACACCCACAATACCACCAAACCAAATTAAGAACAACTCACAGGTAAGAGGCAAACTAAAGTGTTTCCACCAATAGTTCATTGTTATTTAAACTATAAGCTGACTGATGTTTAAGCTTGCTGTACCCACAGAGCTCCATTCTGTACCTTTACATCCAGAGGGGAAGACATAGCTGGTCAGAGAACACTCTTTGTTCGCTGTTGTTCATCATGAGATGTACTCAAGTAATCTTCAAGGCTTTTCAAGGTGAGAGTCCTCAAGTCAAGCGTCCCCCAACGATGTCAACTTTGGTTATTGTCAATCATCACCCGATGGTTAAATGTCACCTAGGAGCTGAATCTGTAAACAAAAACAAACTAAATGTATAAAGATATGAATTGAATTTAAATGAAAAAAAAAACCCACTAAAAACCATTAAAAGTAAACTAATAATATCAATAAACAACCTAATAATAAGCTGTTATCATTTGAATGAAACCTTCATTCAGTACAATGTACATTTTTCATACATTACCTATTTAAAATTAACAATTTTTTCTCTCCATTGAGGTAGGGTGGGGGATTGTTTCAAAAAGGCAAAAAAAGGGAAAAAAAAGTAAATTCTTTCTCACCTTTCCTTTGAAGAAGATTTTGTCTTGCTTTGATAAAAGCCATGATATCAGCATCTGCTCTTTTATCTCCTGTTAGAGGTATACTAGAATGATTCTCTGACTTAGGAAATGACCTAAAATGCAAAAAAAAGGAAAAATAACTGCCTTATTAGAACAACAAAATTTGTCTATTGTAATTAAATACTTAGCTATGTACTGGATAAATGCAACATTTTTTTCCAGTTCAATTATTTTATTTTCACTTGTGTGAAACAACAAGGATGGAACGAGTATCAATACAAAGAAGTGGAAGAGATCTGAAGAAGCTAGATGCTTTTACATGAAGCTCTCCTTTTACAGAATTGGAAGACAAGCAAAACATTAAGAGGAATAGAAAAGAACTAGTATACAAAAAGTCAAATGAAAGAAAACTTGACTACATCAAAAGAAAAGAAATGTAGTTGATCTGTTCATAAATAACAAGTGTCATTTTAATATTTTGCAGAAAGTGAACAAAATGAAAAAAAAAAAAAATCACAGACAACTTTCCTCAAGTTGAGCGAGTCTGGTTGAAAGTGAAATAAGCTAAGGAGACAACCAAGACGTTAAGATTATGAAAAAGTGATATCATATCTGAAATTTTATGGAATGAAAACTTTTATCTGATATAGAATTTTGGTATGAATTTCTCATAAAACTTGTAAAAGCAAACAAAAATGTTTTTGACACGTATATAATGGAGAAATACATTAACGTAGCTTAATTTACCTTGTCTTTTCAATACTGTTGCTATGGGCAGGATCTCCATCAGGTTTCCTATAGCTTTCATCTCTGTGACTATGATTCAAGGCTGATAGTCCCAGAGGGGGCACTTTCAGTGGCCTGGAGTGATCCTCTCTGATATTTGAATTTAGGGCGTCAACAAGTGCATTCCTTGTCCTTGCAGAATGTGCCCTGTGTTGCCTGGGCTTAGAAGACCTAGCTGATTCCTGATCCACATATTCATGAGTTCTTTGTGAATATTCATTGGAAGTATGAATACTATCCAGAAGATGTTTCTCTGGTGATACAGGAGGTGTCTTCCATGCCTTCCCAGGGTGTGAAGGGGGTCTGGAGGGTATTGTTCTATTGGTGTCTGGCTGCAGGAGAAATAAAAAATTGAAGAGTTACCACAAATAGTTCACTGCAGGTTTATTTAAAGTTAAACAAGTGCAACAAATGATCATTATGCCAGGTATCCCAATATCGCTGTTAAAAAATGAAGCACAATTTGTACTTAAGTGATATAATAGTTTTTTCTCCATCCTGCTTATAAATTATCCAAAATCGTTTCCATTACTCTCTATCATCACAAAAAAAGCAGTAAAAATCTTTTGTTATGTTAAGGTCAATGTAGTGCAGTGTTGTAGTCAAAAGTATTAGCGGAAAACAGTGCCAGAAGTAAACACCAGTTACTATTTCAATTATTGTAAATCCATCTGAAGACTTCCTGGGATCTCCATATCAAGACTTAAGTACTGTACAACAAATTACATCAGATCCTAACTATTCTGTGAGTGAAGTTCAACTTTGGCCAATCTCATAAAATCAAAAATACTTGTTTTCAGTACTGTGTAGAAATGCTACCCATGTATCATAACTTCATACTGTTGTGCTTTGACTGATGTGCCTTCCTCGTAATAGAGAGTAGTTTCTGCCCACCCCCCACCCCCAACAAGGAAACAGTATTAGGATGCAACCTGTACTCTCTAAAAGTTGTTTGGAAAAGTGTTTCAATGCATCACCAACGTGATCCTCTCTGCCAATGCTTAAAGAGGAAGCTACCAAACCCTCAATTTATTTGTGATGGATACTTTTGAGAAGAGTCACTATCCCAAAGATCTACAGGAAGTCTTGCTTTTGGGAGATATTGCGATTTAAATGGTTTCTTTGTGTGTTGGGGGGTGAGGGGGAGTGGGGGGTGGTCTACCATTTTTGAATCAGTGATATCAAAATGATACAATGAGGTGAAACCTTTCACTTTTACCTTCTTTTTTTTTCATATTTTAAAGTGGAAACTCATGTCAGTAAGAAGTCTTGTTGATCACTTCAATATTACTTACTCAGCGTGATATTTGCAACACCCATCTTTGTACAGGAAATAAAGACTCAACAATATATACAGTAAACCATTAAAATGAAGCATTCCAGAATATGTGGCTTGATGACATCATATTTAGACTTACTCAAGTCTTTGGTCTTGTTGGTGAAGGAAATGAGGAATACTAAAACTGCAATATCTACTAAATGGAATATAATTTTTCTTCATTGTTTGTGGGTGTTGTTTCACCACATGTATCTCTATCGAATAGACCAATAATCATGGATGGGGCTGTTTTCTCTTAAGATGTCTGCTATTCTTTGACTCTAACCTGACAGTGATTATTGACTTACCTGAAGCATGGCAGATTGCTCTGCCCACCAAATCTCAAAATCTTTCTGCATCTGAAGTCGGGATTTCTCCAGTAGATGTTGGTGATGCTCTATTTCAGTCTTCATATTCCTCAGGTCGGTAAAAATTTCTTTATAACTGCCAAAGAATTTGAAGAATATTCCTCTTTATTCTAATGAATTCGATCATGTTTCTGTCGTTTTCTGAAACACACACATAAGTTAATAAACTCTGAGTAAGTACCCTATGTGACATTCACACACAAATGAAAGATGGTTATGACAGGCCAGATGGTACTCAAGAAAACCCTAAAGAAATTATTATTACTTAGAGCGGAGACCTGACCACAATCGAGTAGACCTTAATGTCAAATTTCAAGTAAACTTCTATCATTCCCTTAATAAAACTGAAAATGTCAGACATTTTCTTCTTACCGTTCTTTCTCTTCCTCCATCTGCTGCTGCATGGATTCTTCCTCCTCGTCCGGTTCTCCATCTTCATCACCTTTCATCGCTCTCTGCATACGATGATGCTGAATGTGACTCTTAACTTTATCTGAGTAAAAAAAACACCATGAAGAAAGAGGAAGTAAATTATCTGGACTTACAGAACAAAATGCTAACACCCCCCCCCAAAAAAAAAACAGGGGGCAAGTTACTAAACAATATGCAGTTTTGTTGCAAGCGCTTTGGATATTGCAGTATTTTATGAAAACATAGACTGCAATTTGCTTAAGATTTCCCAGTATGTAAATTACTGTAAATAATAGGCAAACCTTTGAAGTAAAAGAACTCATCAGCTACAACAGGATCAGAACCAGTAATCTCAGGATTAGAACCAGTAATTTCAGGATTAGAACCAGTAATCTCTGAATAAAAACCAGTTATCTCAGGATTAGAATCAGTATTTTCAGGATTAGAACCAGTAATTTCAGGATTAGAACCAGTAATCTCTGAATAAAAACCAGTTATCTCAGGATTAGAATCAGTAATTTCAGGATGAGAACCAGTAATTTCAGGATTAGAACCAGTAATCTCTGAATAAAACCAGTTATCACAGGATTATAACCAGCAATCTCAGGATTAGAACCAGTAATCTCAGGATTACAAGTCCTGTGAATTTACTCACTAAACTATCCAGTCTTTACTTGGTGGCAGTTCTCATATGTGGACTCCTTCACTCAAGACAAACGCCTTACAACATGCCGCCTACAATATGTATTTTGATGTATTGTATGTATTTTTAGATCCTCCTGCAAACAGGAACTCGCGAAGAAGCCTCATTGGCTTATCAAAGTTGCAAGCTGACCGAAGTCAGTCTCTTAGATTCATATTGAACGTCCATGATTATGAGTTGTCAATTGTCAACAACTCTGTAACCGGACGACATACATTAATCTTGGAGTGACTCGAACTGGGGACCTCATGATTGAAAGGCACCGGCGTTAACCACTGAGCTAACACTCCTTCAATATCAAATTCACTTGTACACTTAAACTACTTACAATTCCATTATTGTTGTATTTATCTTCATAATCTATTTTCAGAATTGTTTGTTTCTAATATTATGCAACTGACAAATGTCTACAAAATTCTAACCTTTCATCAATTTGATGATTTTACCAAGCAAACTAAACTTTTGTAAACGTAACAAAGAGCTGTTAAACAGATACTGCTCTGATTTGTTGCTTAGGAATTAGAAGAGACTTTAACGAAAAAATCATACTTATTCTCTGTCTGGATTCATTGACTTCTTTTCCGAGTCCTTTGGCTTCTGCATATCTCTGCTTCAAGTCCACTTTCTGCTCCTCGATGGTGACGTTTTGTTCGTAATCTCTTTTAAATATCTCAAAGGCCTCCTGTCTCCCAACAGACATATCTCCTGTGCGTATGCAACATCACAATAAAGTTCTTTAGTATAAATATCTTCAAAAGTATTAATCGGTCGATTGTGACTGTCCGACATATTATATCAACCAAACGACTCACGTCACACAAAACCTTGATACAGAAAACATTTGATCTTTTGTGTTATTGTCATGACGACTGGTTTTGCTATGTTTTGTTTATATGTTACTAGGTTATTCTGTGTTATACAGTTAAGTGATCTGCTGAACAAGCCTTCGAAGGTTTTCTAGAATATTTCCTTTCACAATGCATGTGTGCATTCTTATATATTATTTGATATATGAATTTCCATAAAACAAAAAAAATGAAAAGAACCTGGATAAAACCTCAACAAACAAGTACCATCAATCTAGGCATCTGATACAAAGCTTACCAGGCAATACTATAATAATTTCCATACTAACTTATGGGCAAATATTATTATCATCAAGCAAGCAAGTTGGCCAATTGATTATACCATCTCGGAAAGGGGGGAGTGGGGTACGTATTATCTCCTACCTCCAGAAATATGAGGTATTGGTGACTCAATGACAGGAGACTACAGACTATATTGCAATTGAGGTTAGGCCAACTCTCTAAAAAAAAAGGGAGTTAAAAAGTATATGTATAAATATATATTTTGTAGAAGAATTATCAACGCACCTAATATTCTTTTACTTCTGCTTGGTTTCTTCTTAAAGTCCTCCTCACTATCTGTCTGAAGACGGCTGCTGTTTCTATCGTTAGAATTATGGCCGACCGATGACCGTTGGGTGGAGAGTGACCTGTTCCTCGACATATCCCGGACGGAGAGATCCGACTGGCTGTTCAGTGGACCGAGGGAAGACTCGGAGAGAGAAGAATTCCCATTGGTCAGTTTGTGATCAGCTGATCTGGAGTGTGACCTAGAGTGAGGTCTCTTATGCAAATGAGCACCCTGTTGAACCTGACTGACTGCATCCTGGGCTCGCTTCTTTTCTTTTTTCAACATGTTGACTAAAATATCTGTAGACGGAAAGTCGGTCAAGGATAAAATGGAAAAGACAATGTTGACTGTTTAAAGAAATGAAGAGGACGAGTAACCAGTGGCAACGTGGCTCTTGGGTTAGAGCGGCTGGTGAGGTAGAGTTGATCTAAAGGTAGAGCAATTCTTGAGAAAGGGGGAACTACCTCAATGGCATTTGGGAGAATAGAATAAACAAGATTATTTCACTTGACAATTATTTGAATTATTTAAATTGAGACTGACATCTCTCATAATTACACCTTGGAATGATTCAAAGATTATCAATACTGGCTGATTGTGATTATCATGTTTGAGGCACAGCTTTCTGACAAGAGGAAGAACCAGACAGATTCTTACAAAATCCTGATGCAACCATACAAAGCCACATCTCTATCCATTGACCTCAAAAATGAAACAAATAATTGACCTCAAAGGTCTTGATAGACAATAAATCGAAAATAAACATAATTAACATTTTATGTGTGAGGTTTTGTTTTCAAATGTTTCTATTCCAAAAAAACATCAATAAGACCTGCTTCCAAGTTTCATACGACAACACAATGCTGCATCCAGTCCAGACACGGTGATAAATCAGTTAAAAACTTTGTTTTCTTTTGATTAAAAGGAAGACGTAACACACGTCACAAAGGGCATGTTACAACATTCTGAAGGTATGGATGGTAATTAACTATCAATGCTTTCACTTACTCAGATTTAAAACAGAGTATGAAATGTTATCCATTAGCTGCTTATACATCACACCTCCCTGTATGTCTGGTGACATTTTAATCTAACATTAAACTCATTAAACAAACTTTAGCTTGAGGTCCGTTTAACAAAATTCTTACCTACACTTAATGACAGCTGGTTCCATTTACAATATAACGTCTTTTGACCAGAGTGAAAATTTTGTTAATTTCTAACATTTGTGTCACAAAAATAACTTTAAATCCTTTCCTGGATAATATGGTGTCGGCCTGGAAATAGTTATTTTACAATGCAAAGCAGACACATGTGAATGTGTCAGAAGCCAGAATGGCCTAAAAACCTCCCACTCCACATCCACTGGCTCCCCAATTGACAGTTTTTGTCATTATGGATTTTTTTCCCACCGTACATTTTTATAAAGTCTTTTAGTTTCCAACCCAAGCAGCAGCAGTACTTGATTAAACCTGAACTTTCATATCAAATGTACCTAGGCAAACCTACTTGGCATACAAGGGTCATGACAGCATACATTGTCACTACCTGCTAAAGACACACTAACTGCATAATATTGGATAAGAAGGAAAAACCCTCAGAGACTTCATTAAGAGTATGCCACTAGTGCTCTTGGATGAATCTGGTGGGTGAAAGTGAAGTCTGGTGTTGATACAATCAAATGTTGTTCAGCTCCAGTGAGATCAGAATAAATCAATTTGTTTTTGAATCAATATTGACCCATAATAAACTGGCAGTGTTTTCTCTTGTCAAAGGATACTAATCTCATTGTCCCGTTGTAGGATTAATCCCTGGAGTTTCTTAATCTCTTCATCTCTAGGAAGGCCTGAATGGGTCGTTAGGTAAGAATCAGTTCCTGCCTCTTTTTGTCCTCCGATCTTCGTTTGATGTTGATGTTGATTTTCGGGAGCAGATACTGATCTCTGGTTCATCTTGGCTGGTACTTTACCTTCAGCAAATTTCTGAAATGACAAAACACACAAACATACATATATAGCATGAAATGTTATTGATGGTGTGTAGGACTTGCTTACATCAAGTGATGTGAATACCAATGAGACTGACTCTCAGTGCTGAGAAGGATTTTAATTACATAAAATTATCAACAAACACATATATAATTCCATCTAATTCTTGATCTGAAATGTTCTATACTGAAAGATTATTTTACACCTAAGAAAGACAAACCTACTACTACCACTTACATAGAATGAGGTCATCAAAATAGACCAGCCAAACTAACTGTTATTGGAAATTTAAAATTAACATATTTTATATCAAATGTGAATGAATTGATCATGTAAGATGCCTCACCTAATTATCAAAAACCTTCACTTGAAAACATCCATGTAGGAAATGTTTGTGAGGGATAAATGCAAAGGAAAATTTGAATATGTTGTCTTTACAGAAATGTATTTTCCATCAGATATCCCCTAACTTTAATCCTAACCGACAGTGTGATAATAAAGTGGCTGTCTCTGATATCCATGATTAGCATGAGAGGTATGTTCCTATATTCAACTGTTAAGTATTTTACTTTCTATGTTCCATGTTGGTCTTTAAACTAATAATTCATAATATGATATTTAATGGTAAAAGAGCAATAAAATTTATGGCTAGAACAGGATTTGAACCAGTGGCCAGAACCTTATCAACTGGGCATTCCAGCCCTTAGTTGGTGGTGATCCCAGCACCCTACCAACTGAGCTATCCAGCCCTCCGTGGATGGCAATCCCTGTAAAGCCACCAATATGATATTTAAAAGGCAGAAAAGTTAATCTTAATCCACTAAAATGACACCAACATGATAGTTATATCTTTGTATTAGATATACCTTTAATATCCTGAAAGCTTCGTTAATTTTTCTCATGTCTGCACCAACATTGAGCACAGCCTCGGGATCAGGGTCTTCAATAAACTGCTGAATCTCTTCTTTTAACCTAATAATGATTGAGAGATGAAATATTAAGCAACTTCCAAAAGGAATTAAACATGTAGGTAATGATTGTAACACTTCTTTCTCTTTGTTTGTTTATTTTCTTTGGTGATCTTTAGTTAATACTTTTAAAGCAGATTTTTTGAGTTGAAACATAAATATTTCAATGTTAGTCGGTACTAAATTTCTCATTCTCATTCTTTCTTTTGTCACGTTTCATGTCATATTGTCAAGCCGTTACAAGTGTTTCATACAACAATGAAAAGCATCCAGCCGATGGAATGTTCAAGATTGAATAAAATTCATTTATTACTTACTCAATTACTTTTATTTGTCAAACAAATCTACAACAAAGAATGTACTAATTTGGTTAACTTGCAATGATCTTATTTGAATAAATAAACATGTTTTCAAACATTTGTGGCCAATCTCAGAACATAACTTTAAGCTAGTGTTAGTGATCTTTTACTTAAACATGAGTTTGTTTGAATGACATGACATCTTTCACATCAGAAATCCAGATCTGGCTAATTCTAAATTACATCCATATGCAAAAAATTCATATGGACATGAATATGTCAATCAAAAACTGAAATAAAGCATGCATTTTCCACCACTCACTTTAACTCACCTGAGGGCTGAGTAGTCCAGTAGGTTGCTCAAGCCTACGGTCTTAAGGGTAGGTACGGTCGTAAGGGTAGCCTACAGTCATACTGACAAACACCTTTATAAAATGTGTTCTGAATCCATACTTACAATATCCCTTATAAAATGTGTTCTGAATCCATACTTACAAAATCCCTTATAAAATGTGTTCTAAATCGATACTTACAAAATCCATCATAAAACATGTTCTGAATCCACACTTACAAATCCCTTACAACAAGTCTTCTGAACCCAAATGCCGACCATACCTCGTTAGAATAAGTTTTGATTTTAACAATTATGTTTTATATTCTAATCAGAATCTTACCTTTCCAAATCTTCTGCAGACAGTACATCTGTTCTTTGGTCCTCTGATGTTAGAGATAGTTGGTTTTTTAGTTCCTGGATTTCACCTTTTAATCTTGCAATCATCTGGAATGATTGAACAACAAAAGTGCATGACTGAGCCATTTTGCCATTTTATGGGAGGTTGTGGATTCCAGCCCTGGCCAACTGAAATATGGTGGGTTTGTTCATCCAGGTAAAGTCCATGGATTTCCCATTTGAACTAGACTTCCAGATTGTAAATAATCAACAAGTGAGCAAAAACTGTAAACTAGATACCCACCCAATAAAACACACAACTGGCAATAAGATATATTGTTAGCTCTTCCTTGTCCCAATATCCTTAACGTTGTGATTTCTGTTGATGACTACATATCTTGTCTAGCTCTAGCACGTACATAAACTTGTGCTGAAATTCAGTTATCAAATATTGTATCCAATCTTAATTAAACTGCTCAAATATTTCCGTCTCACAATGAGAAAAGTCAGTCCTAATCAGAGCAAAGTGCTTCTCTATCTGCTACATACTGAAACAATGTACTTTTAATACTGAAATTACAGGGCATTGACCAAGATCTTTAAATATGTTTAAAAGGAAAATGACAGAGTTATCCTGTGCTTTCTTCTGATCCTGACCATTTTGTAATGCATGTTGTTTGCACCTAATAATTACTTTTTCATTTGTTTTAATTTATAGGAGGTACTTTAAGTAGGTACTTATATAGTAGGTACTTATAGAAGGTACATATAGAGTAGGTATATAGTAGGTACTTATTTAATATGTACTTATATGGTAGGTATATAGTAGGTACTTATAGTAGGTATATAGTAGGTACTTATAGTAGGTACTTATATGGTAGGTACTTATATACTAGGTACTTATATGGTAGGTACTTATAGTAGGTACTTATATAGTAGGTATAAAGTAGGTACTTATAGTAGGTACTTATATAGTAGGTACTTATACAGTAGGTACTATTCCAGTACACATTGCTTCCTTAGAGCACCTCGAAGGAGGCAGCAATGTCGGGACCAAACATGAAAACACAAGCTCTTTATATTTACAGACAACCTTACCACTTTTGGATCCAATTCTTCATTCAAGAAAGCATCATTTTTAATGCGTGCAACTCTCTGGGCAAATCTACATGTCGAAATGGACTCCTGCAAGATAATTATTTTTAAGTGAAATGCTTGTTACACATGATAAATGGTCTTATCAATACTGTTAGACACCATTTCAAAAAGGAAATGCTGCAGCAGCTGCAATATTCCCTGCAGCAAGGCTGAATCAATATCAAAAGATAAGGATTATGTCAGCAGACCAGAAACTACTTAGCACAAAATACTATGTCCTATGCAGCCTGACTGTAGGATGCTTCAGCCCCCTCAAAACCCTAATTATGACACATTACAAATACTCTTGGCAATACTGTTTGGTATTGTGTCAAAAAGAAAAGCTGCAGCAGCTGCGATATCTGCTGCAGCAAGGCTGAGTCAATATCACACAATAAGGATTACGTCAACAGACTATTAGTGCTTACTGTGTGAAACTACTGAGAAACTACTATGTGCTATGCAGCCTGGCTACAGGATGCTGCAGCCCCCTCAAAACCCTAAATATGACACATTACAAATACTCTTGGCAATACTGTTTGGTATTGTGTCAAAAAGAAAAGCTGCAGCAGCTGCGATATCTGCTGCAGCAAGGCTGAGTCAATATCACACAATAAGGAATATGTCAGCAGACCATAAGTGTTTACTGTGTGAAACTACTGAGAAACTACTATGTGCTATGCAGCCTGGCTACAGGATGCTTCAGCAACCAACTTTGGACATATATTAATAAAATATCAATACTGTTATGATGAGACTCTCTTTATGATCTATCAGGGGCTATCACCAAAACGAGAGTAATTTGATGGTCAAAGGACAGCAGTGAATGATGTCTGGTTTATTAAGCAATAGCAAATGATTAAACTGGTTGATGAAACTCATTGCTACCTATTGATGGAACTGTTACAGTCTCTTGCCTTGTCCATTGTCCTGTTTTGTAATTTTATAATTTCTGAGTCCTGTTTTAAGCATTCAATTACCCTTTGTGGGGTTTAATGAAGTTGATCTTACCTCATCTTATCTTAAACAACTTAAAAATCTTATAAATATTCAAACAGACCTTTGCTTGCGAATATTCATAGGACATGATATACCCTACAATTTATAATTAACTTTGATACTACAATTCATGAAGTCTGTATCTCTTTACGTTTAAGACAACAGTATCTACAAAAGTCAAAATGAATCAATGACTTTCCCACTGGGCTTTATTATTCCCCTCTGGGACAAATAAACTCACATCAATATTTTTTTTCTCGGCCGAGCAGGTGGCAATCATGGAAGTCATACAGTTTCCTCCCAGACTGTCTCGCAGTACAGAGGTCATCATAGAGTTACGGTACGGTATGTGCTGGCGAGTCTTTTCCGATAGGGCTACAATCACCTGATTTCAGAAAATAGTGCGAATGAATTAAATTGAAAAGTAATTATGATGTATATGATTTTTAATTCAACCAATTATAATTTCATACGTTTAATAAAATATTGAACATCGTAACAAGGTAAGGCAGAAGTTGGGTTGGGGATAGGAATCTTGATTGTCTTTTCTTTTTGTTATCACGGTTGGATGATAAATCATAAAAAAAAAATAAAATCCTTCCATTTGAGGTGAAACTTTCACCCATAATCGACAAAAACTCTTGACTTGAGATCAAAATTCATACTTGTTCTTGTAAATAGGAAAGGGAAGTTTTGGTAATGAATGCGTCACCAATAGTTCAAATAAACAAAATCAGAATTTACCTGCTCTAAGTAATGCAGTGATAAGTTGATATACTTCGCCTCGGTCAACAGATTCCCTCCAACACCTGTCTTGCCTATTCTCTCAGATCTGTGGAATTGTAGAAGCAAAATAATTTATTATCTTCTATTATTGCGCCGGTTATTCAAATGTTTTTGGTTAGTGACCACAATTTTTTCTTCATCATCTTAGTGACCCTCCAGTGTTGTGGCCTGGGTAAGGGGTCTATGCCAAGGAACCCCCTCCCCCTCCCTTTTGAGAAATTGTTATGTGATTAAGGGTGCTTAGTTGCAGAATGGTGTTATATTTTGCAACTTTGATGTCATTTACATTCAAGATTTTCCCCTTTCTTTTTCCACAAATATTGGCAATATCTTTTTCTTTTTCATCTATTTTTTACTTTATTTGGCAACCATAGAAAATGGGTCACAACCCCCACTTTGCAAAAGGTATAACAAGGTTTGAAAGTGAAACTATTTTACATAGCACACATGACAAGAAATACAACAGACCAACTAACTGAAATAACAATTTTACAATACATTTTTTTTACTTCATAGAAGTCTTCTTGTGTTTTCATGCCAATTTGGAACAAGATATCAAACTGTCTTTGATTGTCTTAACAAATGTCTTTTTCTGGATTCAATTGAATTATTCTCTTAGCATTTGATTGGAATGATGTTATTTGACCATATTCTGACCGGCACTAAATAACATTCCTTCATTTAGTTTGCATTGTTTTTCAAGGGTTGTAGTACCATTACAACTCTCAAGGCAAAGAAAAGCTGTCTTAAATGCAGTCCAATGTTTGACATCACAGCTTATATATTCCAGATATGAATAGATTCAAGTTTCAATCTTTAATACTCAACAAACGAACACATAGAAGCACATAAAACATATCTTTTTCATTGCCACAGAATGCTTCTATCTTTGACTACATGGCAAAAATCCAGTGCACATTTTTTAAACTGCTATAAATATGCTCAACAGGACATTCATTATTTTCATGTACAAAACAGGAAATTTTCCTAATCAACAGATTAAATAGTGAAATGATTACATATTGCAAATAAAATCTGCTCAAATTTACACATCCTTGCAATTTCTGTTGCAAAGTGATCTGTTCACCTGACATTTTGCTATTATCAAAGTGCAGATATTACTGATAACCTGTTGCTAGGCTGTGAATCTTTAAAATTCTGTGACACTATTTCAATTTAAGAAAACAGAAAGCACCAACCTGCCTAAGAAACAGACTATTAATAATCAATCTGGCATTGTACAACAATAACTTTTCCTTCTGTTCTAAACAAAAGAAATTAAGATGGTAGAAATCAGTTGAAAGTGAATCCTCACCCAGCGAGATCCACAAGATGAAGCTTTGCTCTTTTTATCGTGGCGGATCCTGCCTCTCGTCTGGACACGTGAATGGTAAAGATGCAATGTGACCTGGTTGAAGCTTGGTTCATTGGAGTCTGAAAAAAATATGTCAAAATGAAGAAAAAACAAATATTAATGACATAAACTACAACTGAGCTGATTCGAATTGTCATACAAGACAGGAAAACATATCTACTCTTCTCCTTGGAATGGTTCATTGACTCTGGAATGACACATTTGAGTGACACAGACACATCTGCAATGTTCAGCATAACACATCATCAATCTTGTAACCCAAAGATGATTATGGCTTACCCCACATTGACACGAAGGTGATTAGGAATATAAACCACAAAGCGACTGGTTTGGGCATTGACAAAGGTAGACACTTACCTGTCTCCTAAACACATACACTCTGACCTACCTAGCTTACAATAGTTCAATAATAATGTACTGTCCTCCCCTCCCCCCCCCCCATATCCCTTCAGGTCAAAGTTCTCTCCATTCTAGATCTGCTATCCAAATGAGAGAGGAATCACATAAATCCAACTGTAATGTTACCTCTGCAATCATTCTGTTGGTATCACCAAGAAACAAGAGGTTGAGGGCCTCCTCCTCGCTGGATGCAGGATGGAGGGATAGGTTTTTGAGATGCATGTTACCATCATTGTCCTCCATCAATGAAACTTTTCTGTATCAAGAATAAAACAAGAACTAAAAGTTATGTAATTGTTATTTCAAAGTTTGCATTTGAATTTCAAACTGAAATGGTGATATTGTTTCTATAAAGCATGTTTGAATATCACCATTTGCCAGCAAATGTTTTTTCGCATCGACAGATATGAAGGAACTTTATTTTGATGAATGTGCAGGTGTTGAAGCCAAAACTTCCCAAAGAAAGAGGAAAGAAGACAACATTCACAGAAAGTCGCCTGATATTTTAGAAGGTAATTAAAACGCCACTTGTACAGCTGTGGGTAAAACTGCTATTCCAAACAAAACTCGTATTTCCATCCTTTCGGTGAAAAATTATGAATTTTAATTTCAAGCATTCCAGAAATGTTAGGAATATTAAAAAAGGCATGGCATTAATCAAAAAATTGTGAAGTTCTGGTGTCTATAAATAGTACAGTCAGGAGGATACACGACTGAAATTTAAAGAACAAGAGCAGATACATCTAAATCATTATTATGAATCACAAACTAAGTTCCAATACATTATGAGGAAATTCCGGTCAATATTTTCAAAGAGCACACACTTCTTTGGTCTTCTAATCAGCAGAGGTCACAATCACAACTTTCTACAACTTTTCTATGAAAACTTACTTTAACATCAGTGGTTTATTATACTGATTTTGTTTTCTTTACTTTAGAAGAGAGAGAAGGAGACTATGAACTATGCACTAAAATGTATTTTGAACTATCCCTGAGTATTAACAATGGTTGGTACGCTTGGCCTGATCAGTTACAAGATAAGCAGGGCTTCATTAAGGAACAAGAAACAAAACTAATCACATTGCAATGAACGAACTCAAAGGATTCTCCTTGCAAACTTACGGTAGGTCTTCAAGTTTAGTTGCTTCATGTTTTGGATCCAGCAAGTCATAGCCACTATCATTGTAAATCTCCAGATAGGAAATGTGAGTTGTAGAGACATAGTCAGAACACTGAAGGGAAATATAAATAATATGCAGAAACTTTGATAGTTATTTTTTTGTCATTTGTCATAACAAGAAAAGATGCACACAATTGGAAACATCTTCCTGCCTATAGCTATATCAAATGAAACATTGGTGTTATTGAGTAGGGAAGTATAAATCCCAGCCCACATGAATCACTACATTTGTTTGAAAACCTGTGTGTTGATGGGATTCTGTACTTGCATGTGGTCACTTCAAAGAAACAAACTACGCAACAATTTATGCTGTTTGACAATTTCCAATCTCACAAACCGGTCATAATGGTGAGATTACCTTCCTAAATCAATCTAGAAAGCTGAACAGATGGATACAGTAGAAGGCCATTTCAGTTGCAAACATATGTATGTCACAAACTACATTGTTTGGTTTTGTTGATGTAATAAACAGAGACCAACTACTCTACGAACTGATACTTCCCCTCCTCTGGAGCAACTAGTGAAGAAGTAACTTGACAAATATTTGCAGGAAGAGAGGATTAACAAACACCTGTCATATGTGCTTGTTATTCACGGTCAAAGGAATATTCTGGAATTTTATAAATTTGTACCTAAGTGATCTTACCATCACGTGCATCTTACCTTTGAGTTCTCTTCAAAGATATAGCTCAGTGTTCGTGGTATGATTCCCCGGTCAATGTACCTCTCAGCCCCACCAGTGATGGTGAAAGTTTTACCGCTCCCAGTCTACCAGTGAGAAAAAGACAAGTATAAACAAAAGGCCAAGGTTATGAAATTCTTTAATTATGCTAGGACATTTTCATTTTTATCATAATGTACATAATGATTGGTAACTGTAACTTGTGCACATACTGGTTGGGCATTTCATATGGTATATTAAGATTGCAAAACACTGTACAGATTCTTTTGCCACAGTTGTCACTAGATGCAGGGCAGTCTAAGGAATACTACTATAAATATGATTTATGAATCAAGTCAAAATAAAGGACATGAAAGAAATCCTCACGTTAAACGAGTGATATGGAAAAAAGTTCAAGATAAATAATAGTCTTGTATTGACCACAAAAGTCATGTTGATATTTTAGATTTTGACCAAGGAAGGTGACAGTAAATACCTCCAATCTTAATGATTCCTCTTTACTTTTCTTATATTTGAACAAGCAACAGTGAAAGAAGTAGAAATTATGTACAAACCTGGCCATAAGCAAAGATTGTTCCATTGTAACCAGATAAGACACTGCAAAATAACCACAGTTCCAAAAGTTTGAGATACATTTCCAAGGAAGGAAAAAAAACAGTGATTCCATGCAGTTGATACAAGGGGAAATTCCAACTATTATTTTTACACTATCAAAACTTTAATGAGAATTTTATAACTAAATGATACATTGCCAATCAAAAAAGTGTCATCTTTCACATCTATGAAAACCTGATACCACAAGTATAAGGCAAGGCTGCATCAAAATACTAGGTCTGCATTGAGTAATGTAACTAATTACGATAATTGCTTTTAAGAGAAGTACAAACTTTTTTCACAAAAAGTAGCACAAATGTTACAAATGAGTTCATTTTGGTAATAACACTCAGAATGGAGGGGGGGGGGAGTGGGGGGGATACAAAGAGGTAAGGCATAGGTTTGGAAAAATACAAAACAATTAAATAAAAGCTGTTTACATACTATAAATGATTTTTTCAGAATGATTTTTTCCAGTGTCCTGCACATCCTTTCCCAAGTTTTGCATTATCTTTACCTTACTTTGAAAATGGTTCTCATATTTAATCAAAATGACACCCAGTGTGCACATAAAACTGACCTGTCTATCACATCCTTTGCTACATACTCAAAGACCTCATCTTGTTTCACATTCTGGTCAAAGGATCGTTCAAATTGAAAGGCATATTCTTCTTTTTTGTTATTGATGAAACCCGCTGCTAGATCTTTGGGGACAGCAAACGAGAGCTTAGTTCCAAAGTCATCATCTTCTTCTATGTCATACAACTGAAAAAGTGGAGAAATTGACATTTTGCTTTTCTTTTTGGTGGGGTGAATGGGGCTGAATCATAATAGTTGGAATGAACATATAGAAGTCCTGCAAGTGTTGCTCTCATAAAAAAAAATAGAAAACAGAAGAAATACTATGAAATGTGCTATGAAACCTGAAAAATGAGAACTAATATGGATTACAGGACATCCTTTTTTGACATTGATGTAAGAATTGGTGACAAGCAAAATACTAATTATTTGGAAGGAATTCAGAAATTATGACTACAGAGTGCTGTAAAGAATTCAGATAGATAGACAATGAATTTATTAATGTTAATTTCGGAGGTGTCCATTAGAAACTCACAAATATAATTGGCGCTTACTATGATAAAATTTTCATTTGAGATTTTGGTTACAAATTGAAGATAGCTAAAACTTTCTACAGGCCTATTGAAGACAAGGAAACACAAATTTTGCATTTTGACACACATTATTTTTATCCATTTACCACAAGCTTTCACAGATGTATGCATACTCTTAAAGGTATTTTGTTCCTTGCTTAGTGCATTTTGATGCTGATCTAAACCTTTCTTTCTCATTCTGGCAAAATGTATTCAAACCATCAATAAATTCACATAATTGAAAGGAAGAACCAAAGTACACAGTAAAATCGGAGAGATAGATATTTAACATTATCTTTTCAATAAATATTTGTCCGTTTAGTATCTCAAGGTTGTCCTACACAGTACACCATCCGACTAGTAGCATGGACACTTTCGAAGTTCGGACACCTAAGCCTTACAACACCCCAAAACTATATCTTCTGGTATGAATCACCTGAAAATATACTTGATATGGTGGGAGAAGTTTGTTATATTACGATACACGGCCAAACTTTCTTTCCTGCAAACTGTTTTCACGTTGTATTCCAAGAAGATTCTTCGTGATTGTGGAACTGGTATTTCTTTGCTAGAGTATTGCGAAGTTCGGACACTCGGTCCCACAGTGTGGCGCTGGTGATAAAATTGGTGGCGCAGTTGCTCTTTCAGTAATTATAACAGACTTCATATATCTCCGTCATTTTATTGACAAATATATAAGTACTTACTTGCACACAGGTCATTTTGGAGAGAAAATAACTGTAGCTTTGTACTTTTTGGTGAAATTTGGCCATTCCTGTAGGTTGTCATGGTGAAATCGTGTATTTCTTAGGGGTGTCCGTTCGCAGTGTTCCGAACTTCGCAATACTGACTATAGTACTGAGACTAGGCCTAGGCTAGTAAGTAGCCTTGTTGATTACATAGAAGTTTCTTTGGCAATCAGATGTGCAGATTTTGCAGAAGACATCAAGAGAGTTGTGTTTCATAGACCTACATGAGTGAGCATTTCCTACCAGTTCCAGTGGTACCACCACACCCGGCCTAAGTTAGACATGGCTTACCAATCCCATATATCATTAATTGATGAATAACAATGACAACTTCACCTAGACTTATAAGAGTTTGCCTAGGCTAGAGCTCACGCACAACCATCGTCAGGAAGCTTAATTATTCTACGTTAGGCAGAGCAACTGGCATTTTAAGAATTTATTGTATAACTAGGCTAGTATAACTAGCCCAGTATAAGTTAAACGTAGGCTAAAGTATTAAGCTAACGTAGTTACGGCCCATACTAGCCTACATCCCAATGACAGTAGCCTAGTCCTTACACCAGTTCTGGCTCTGGTTGGCTTGATCCGACAAAATATTTTGATTCCTTGCTTCACCATCGTTAAACCTCCGGCACAACTTTCAAGAATAGCTAAAACAGCTTTTACTTGTGCATAATTAATCGTCAGTCGGGACCGCTAATGAAGTTCGTTAGGTGAATGCGTGTGATATTTACCTGTAAAACGACTTGATCAAGTAAATAGTTTGGTTTCTAATGAAGCTACTTCTGCGCAGTAACGATTGTCGCGATACGATACAGGGTTTAACCTAAAAGTACAGTGAGATACTATATAAGTTCAGGCTAGCCGCTTGTTGGAAACAACAACGTTTGCTATGAAAACGATGGAGGTTAGATCATTAAGTGAGATTGGGTAGAGAATGAGATAAGATGTAAAAAACTACTTAATTATATAAACATTCAGAAATGATTTACAATGCTCAGTGTTTTCAAACAAAGATGGCCTACGATCTGGACCACTGATCTGTACACTAACTGGATTGGCGGCTCGCCGCTTCTGAGCGCTAGTTGGTCTATTCCCTGTGAAGCTACCGGAAGTGGGTTTGCGGCCATCTTGAATCACCCAAAAAGACGCCAAACATTTCTTGTTCTGTTGTAGCTAGGTACGGAATCGGCAGTCAGCACTTCGCATTATCCTAAAAGAAATAACTTTACCTCACTCGTTTAATATCTGATGTTTTGAAAAGAATGCCTGTTCGGCCTATGGATGCACAAACCGGGATGTTCGTGGAAAACGAGAAAAGGGGTTAACATTTCACAGGTAGGCTATGCCGATTACTTGGGATGAATTCTAGTTAGTCTTTTGTACTACGTTGTATGCACTGGCGAGAATATGGACGTGTTTCGCGAAAGAAATAAGTTACATGATAAGTAACATTAGCTTTTCGACATATTTAGGTCTACTTGCATCAAAGTACAGTTTTCAGTACACTGCGTGACGTACTGAATACATGAGGAATTATGTGTAGCTTAATAATTGAAAGGGTATACAAAGGCTTACCACCTAACTCAGTTTTGAACACAGAGTTGTTGCCTAACTCAAGGCACAAGCCTAAGCTTGACTTATTTGGAAATTTGAAGCCTCTCCTTTTATGAATGAGTATTACCAAGGACAGGTTACAATTCAATTGATCTGCTGCCTACAGGTGAAATTATTTCGTTTCTACAGATTAATTTTATATTTATATTAAAAATTTCGATGTTTTGTTTATGTAATTTGCAGATTACTCCAACTCGTAAGCCACCATCTGCAAGACGATCCAGCCCAATCCCATGTACAAAACATGAATTACCAAATGCGGAGTGCAGTGAACATGGAGTACCCCTGGAGATCCTACATATGCTATAATGGAGTCTCCTAGAAAGCTAAAGCGCAAAATACCCGACATCACATATATTTTCATGCATATTGGGTTGAAACTATTTATCTTTTCATTCTTTTTATATCAAGAGACATGTTCAAGGGCATAAGACTCTATATAGAGACCTCATAGAGAAAGTTTCATGAGAGCAATATTAGCAGAAAGACATGACAGTAATCACACATGGGGGAAGGGGGGGGGGGACTGATGTGGCTGAACATTCCAAGTGTAAAAATGATAGAACTTATAGTAAAGATTTTGTCAGTACTTTTTTGGCTCTGTTGCCATCATAATTATCA
>KN883577.1:0-11569 GCA_000934455.1 Apostichopus parvimensis | reverse complement strand
GAATTGATTATAAAACTACAAACTGAAGAACGAATATAAAAAATAAGAAGGAAGGATCACATCGAATTGCTGCTGGTCCTAATCAAAGCTAGGCTAAGCCGGCATTGGCAATGGCTAAATTAATTATGTCATAAATTAACAAAGTGTCTATTCTTACGACGAGTCGTAAGAATAATTGCCGAATACGCATGCGCAGTTGCTATTTTGCAACCAGGAGTACTATTTTTACGACCATGAGTAACAATTATTTCCAGTTAGGGTTAGGGTTAGGGATAGGATTAGGATTAGGGGTTAGGTTTAGGGTCAGGATTACCCCTACTACACGCACAGTTGCTTTATTTACTTTACAGCCGATGTCGTAAGAATAGTTTATAGATAATTGTTACGACTAGTCGTAAGAATAGCCACGGCCATAAATTAATGCAATACTATACCTTATATTTAAATTCAAGGATAAGCAGCTATTCAGATTTGATAAACCTTTTCTAATAACTTTTTTCTTCTATGAAAACAAAAGATTTCCCTGGTAGACCTACAGTTGATTAACTCTGTAATACAAACAGTAGAGAAATGATTAATAGTGGTTTAGCGTGAAAGATTCAAGATATTTAAGACTAATTTTTTCATGTTATGTCGGTGCCTATGATTACACTGAAGGTAAAGCTAGGAAAGTGACTTTCTGCCATAAAAACTGTTAGTTGCAAAAACACATATTTTATGGTGGAAATTAATGGCGGAAACTAACACCCCCAAAATATGGCATAATCGAGCGTATCTAATCTGATTTCTTACTTGTTACTAATGTTATTGGCTTGATTAAGGTACCAGTTTAACTCCTAGAAGTAATGTAGGCCCAGGCCTAGACCAAGAAATAAAGGAACACATTTGATTATAGTGTCTGAAGTCTCTTCAAGACGTTCTCCTGTTCCCTTTTGTCTTTTCTCTGGTCATTGCCTGCTTATCTACTTTAGAAGGGATGAGAGTTCATTGTCTGCTTTTAAACTGTATAGAGTGAGACACTCTTTAGTATGTACCTTTTTCATTTTCTGTTTGGCCTATTTTCTCTTATATTCTCAGTTCAGCAATTTTTAAAGATATTTTAAAATACTCTATAAAGGAAGTAATTAGACATATATGTATGTATGAAGTGTAGGTAGCCAATTGCTTCCTATTTCAATTTAAAAGAGTTTCCTAACATTTCACAGTTCAATTCTTGCAATTTGCATGAAGATAGCAGGAAGACTGGATTAGCCAGATACACTTCATGTGACATCCAGATTGCCATAAAATTATAGTTCCTGCAATGCAAGAACTTTTAACGCATAATTTATTGGGATGTCAAAATCTGGGGAGGGTGGCATGTGGGATTAGTGACAATCATTTTGTTCTTATCATGAGGAAGAAGAATGTACTAGAAAAAGGACAAGCATCAAGCCTTGTCTAATGCATGAGTTAATGACTAAAAAATTTCTTGAAATGGCACACTAAGTTAAGAGCAGCAAAATTGTGAATATTTAATACATCCCAAGAGAGAAGCCTAGAGCTCTATATTTATGAGAAATTGTTGTACATTGGTGGAATGAATTTCTGCCGGATGTTGGCTGGCATAAATTACAGTCACAAGTACTGTGCATAATGGACTGTCAATTTCTGCAGCTCATTTTCAACTTGTGATGGTCGGTTCTGTGGCTAAGCAAAATGCAAATAAGAAAACTGATATTCAAAAGAAAACAATTTTAAAGCAAATACAACTTCATTCCTCAAAGGCATTAAATGCCAAGTTGTGCTGAATACATACTGTGTACCTAAAAGGTGCTAAAAGGTGCTCCAGATATCTTATCTGAATGGCTTAGTGTGAGCACTCACTGTTTTATTACCTACTCTTTTAAGTCTTGTTGAAATTCTATCTGTACATACAGTAGTTTATGTTCCCATTAGTTTTCTTAATATTGATCAGCATGGAGGAAGTAGAACTTAGTTAAGTACATGTATACGGTATTGTGCAGGGTTCAAAGTCAGCATTTGTTGATTCATTCCGAAGTCAATTTTTCCCATATTGGGTTCATCAGTTTGTGGAATGTTTTGTAAGTTGTACAATGACATTCCAGCAGTGTCACCATATGAAAAGTAACAAGGACTCTTTGTTCACAAGGGTAGCTTTCCCTAAAGATTTAGTTGTCTTCTGTTTGTGTGATTCCCAAATTAATAGGTTCCTGAATGGTCTGTTATATGTAGTTCCTGGTCAGTCTGCGTTGGTATGCTGTCACTAAATGGCAAAGCATTTGTAGCACACATGTAAACTAAAAGGGGACATATTACAGTTTCATTTAAAAATTACCATAATATTACAAACTTGGGTGTTACTTTTGTTTAAATATTAGCTGCATGTTATTGCAATGTGATGTAAAATATAGTTATTTCATTTTGTGCATTTAAAAAACTTCATTGATATTGATCAAGAATTGTATACTCTAGTCTTATTACAGTTCAGTGTTCTGTTAATAACTTGTAACACTGAAAGGAACATAAAATTAGAAATGCCTTTCACATTTTTATGGTGCTTTGAAAAATTGAAATAAACCTTGTTGTTTGAACTGCCTAGAAGCTACAGTTAATGATGTGAATTGTAATGGCATGGGGTTATACTGACCAAGTACTATCACAAACCTTCTTAAGCATTGTGTACATTAGTCTATCTAAGTACTGTGATTACTATCAAGGAGAGAGCACCTTTCACCTGGTGTGCCAGTCTGTGTGTGAGACTGGGAGAGTAAATTGTTCATGTGACCAAAAAAGTATGGTGTTATTATACTGTACACTTGTCTCATTGATTATATCTGTTGTTTGTAAACATCAGAGCACCAATGAGTGTTAGCATAAATTTTCCTCTTAGTTTTGAAACTATGGCTTGACTGCTGCTGGGTACTACTAGATGAAAGAACTTTAATTAATGTTCAGCTCTAGCTTAGGATGGACACTGTAACAAATCATTCTGTTCTGTCAAGTAAAAAAGGAAGATGTCAAACTGTATCCAGGGTATGTAACAGGTTACAGTTGATTGCATGTAACAGGAAATGCTCATAGTCGATGTTGTTTTCTTACGGTAACATAAGCGTTTAGCTCATTTACTGTACATACTAAACTTCAATTCACTTAGTAACCTCTTTCATCATACACTTTGTGACAGTTCTATAGTACCTGTAGGTATATTAAAGATAGCTTTATGGCATCATCAGTGGGTTGAAAACTGTAGCGTTCATCGATTTTATGCACGTTTCAAGACACTGGTTCACATGTATATATGTGAATGTACAGTAATATGAAAGTTGCCTTAATAACTTGAGTCTAGGGTTCACTACAGCTGGGTGCTTGAAGGTACCTAGATACAATAAACACTTAATCCAGATTGATCCCAGATAGAGCTGTAGGGTTTCCATATTGCATTCGGTAGGAGTTTGAAAGCTTTGTAAATGCTCTTTATCTACAGTTCTTAATTCCGATCAAAGGATATCTTAGGTTTTGTTGTAAAAGAGGATACATGTGTCAGTCTGGAGAGTATTTACATCAAACTTTTATTGGCCGTTCATTCAACATACCTTTCTACTCTTAAAAGTAAATATTATTCTAAAATCTGTGAGTTTTAGTAAGATCAAAATTATGTTTGTGCACTACAGATTTCATTTGGTGCCCCATGTAGATTGCACATGAAGCTTTGTTTAATCGGGATGTTATGTAAAACATATCAAAGGTACTTCATGTTATAATGATTAATTTTAATTGACTCAGATGATAAATTCATAAATAGGCACTGGAAGTAGTACCCTCAATTTAAATAAACCACAGAAGACTGTTAAACAATATTGCAAATTAGGCCTCTTTGTCAATTGGAGATGTTTACAGTCACATGACATTTCATGTAGACACACTATACAGGAGAGGAAACTGTGAGTGTTATAATGCCCAGGTCTTCCTATTAGTTTACACCCATGTACCAAGTTGTGTATCTCATAGAGTGATTGACTTTTATGGCCATCTGTTCATTCTTGCCATGTTGGAGATTAAAAAAAAGAAGAAGAAAAACAGCAATCCGCCAGGGACCCACAGTTTCAAAACAAGTTAGGTTTGACTAAATTCTCCTACTAGAACTTTGGAAATCAAAATCTTAGGTTCATTATGGCTCGGTGGAAGAGTTAGTATGTAAGGATAATTGGTCACTATCCAGTGGGACATTCATTGGCATGATGGCATCCATTGCAGTGATTCCTGAGAGAAATCAAACTGAGGAGGTAGCTATGGAGACGACTGGCTTCAAAAACATCATTCAGCATCTCGAGGTAGTCTAAGCAAGAAACTTTTCTTGATCTGTAACAGTGTCCCTGACATTCCAATAATTCTCTAAAATTCTAAATAGTTTTATTTCAATCCATTTTCGTAAATCGTGGATAGCCATTTTCACGGAGCGCTGACGCTGATTAAGTACTCACAGGATTAGAGAATTGTGATGAAGGTATCCTTGACTACTGCTGTACCACAGTATTATTATGTTTCCTTGGCCTCTGTATTCCTCTGTGGTGATGGGAATTGCACTATGGCATTTGATTAGTTTAATAAAATCACAGGCACATGCTACGATGTTTTCGTTAAATCTGTTTGCATGCATCCTTGTGCACATTGGTAGAAAGTTATCATTTTCTGAGTTTTTCTCCAGGTTTGACAGCTTACGAGTGATTAATGCTCATTACCACAGCTGGGCCTATACACTTGTACCTTGATTTGTTTCTTTGGCTAATTTAGTTTTTAAAGAGGTGTAAAACATTCTGAAGGTCCTATTGAAACTGGATGTCATCAACCTCCAAAAAAATATTTAGGCCTGAAGTTTTAAGCTTGCTAGTCTAGGAGAATTGTTTTTAGTAGGATACTCTACTTTTGCTTGCAGCAGTTGGCAATTGATACAATCAATTCACCTTGGATTTATAGTACTTACTATAGCTCTGCAATTTTCATATTTCATAGTCAAATGGAGAGAAAACTATATTCTTTCCATCATAGAAACTAAACACTGATGTTTGTTATCCTGACCTTGATAATAAATGACTAATTGCTAGTAAAAGCTTATTCTGCATTCTTTTCGAAAACAAATATTTTGCAAGCATGCAAACCTACAGGAAATGAAATAAAAGTAAATCGGCTAGTGGTTCGGTTGTAGATTTAGTTAACAGTGGTGGTTACACTGGTATTGGTATTCAAATTGAAAGTATCTATTGTTTGTTGTAGAATGCAGAATTCGTGGTCCTTGGATGTAGTAAGCATTCCTGAATGCTGACATACCACAGGAATGCAATTTAATAGCTGTAGCTTAAACTATCGGTGCAATCAAGTTTAATATCAAATACAAATTATGAAGAACAACACATATTTTAGCAAAGAAAAGAAACTAAATCTTCCCATTTAGATTTTGCACATGTGGTAAAATATCTGAAAAATGGTTGCACTACAAACTTTTCAGAATGAAATCAATTCACAAGTTTGGTGCAAAATAGGAGGCATTTAATTCAAGTTGCAATTTCGGTTTGATTTTTAACTGGCAATTGCGCTCAGTTAATTTGATGACTTGCTCAAAATATTACCAAATGCAGGTGGCTGATTTTAATAGTTAAAATATCCTCAAGTTGGATGAAAATACTGAGTATAGAGCTGCTAGCCACAAATGATATACTTTATTCGAAAACAACTTTTTATTGGGATGCTTTGAAAATAACTGTAATAGTCTAATTTACTATAGCTTGCCATTCGCAAAGCACTGTTACTTACAGTACAATCGACTACCCTTGCTTGTTCTCTTTCACTGTAAGAACTGTTAAAGGTTTGCCTTAAATATGCCACTTGTCAAGAAACACTTTGGGTTCTTAGTGCTTTTCAAAATGCCAAAAATATGTTACAAAACCCAAGATTGGTCATCCATAAAGAAACTTCAGAGTTCAGTTACTAATTTTACTGCTCCTGCCCATATCATTTTAAATTACTAGGGCATAAATTTAATTGTTTTAAATTTAATATGGAAGAAAGACAGAAAGAGACAAGACTAGAACTACTAAGTTTCTGTTTCTGTTCCAGTAAAATAAACTGAATTCCAGTTGTATAACTAAATATCTCTGACCTTTAGATGACCTCCGTCAATATGAGGGTCAATTATCCAGCTGGTCAAGTTTAAGTTTTGTAAATATTTGACCAGGTTAGTCTTCAACCCATTAATCTGAAGGTACCGAAAGTCATCTGGAAAAACTCACCAAACATACTGTAGAAATGGGGCATTTATCAATATGCTTAGAAGCCTAAGAGATTGCCAGGTATCAGATTAAATATTTGCTTTGTAGCCTTGGTTAATATATTAATCTACAGGCCAGCAGTGGACATGGGAAGAGTGCTGTGACGGGTCGTAGGGTTCATGTAAACTTTACCGTACATAAACAGCTAGTTTTACCAGGTTGAAATGGTCGCATGATTTACATTATTACCTACAGTACTGTATCATGTATGATGGAGTTTTTGACAGAGAGGGTGATGAAAGGGGTGGGGGGGGGGGGGGGTAGGTGGTCGAGGCAAGAACAGGTAGGTAAGAGCAATTATGCACGTCACATGATTAGCAACACAATGGCCTTTGATTGTTTTTTGTTTTGTTTATGTCCCTGTTTAAAGGGTAAAATATTTCATGAGTTTTCAAACTTACCAAGTATATATATACATAGGATCCCGATTGATCACATTCAGAGAGACCTCAGGGCAAAGTTTTAATGGTCGTCCAGTGGTCCATACGGTCATCCGAGATGACCAAATTTCTGTTCGGATGACCCAACTCAGTTTTGGAGGTCAGATTTCTACAAAACTGTCAACATGTACAGTAGGCTACTTGACTGTTCACTTCAATATTTGAAATTAAGCTACTGTACTGTAGTGACCTACCTTGAGGTATTAGTATCCAGACTTACAACATCAATAGGTTAGGAGGATTAACTAACAAAAGTTGCTGTAAATTTGCATGCACTGTGACTAAGATACATACATAAGTAATTGTGGAGTGTGATGCATTATAGTTCTGCTCTGATTTAGAGATGGTTTTAGTTGCATGCTGAAGACCCCATGGATGTCTTGTTGACAGTTTCAGAGATGATGGCCGTACTGAAAGTTTGCAGGTTGACATTCTGTCAATCTGGGTCACGATTTTTGTTGTGCGTTGGCCAATTGCAAATGATAAAGATGGCTACAGTCGATGATCAAACCTGACAAGTGTTCAAGAGAAGAAGTTCTTAATTGTTAGTATAATCAATTAAGTCTGTTAACTGGTTTTACTCAACAATTAAAGCATATCAACTGGGTAGATTTGTTGGAGAAAACATTTTTATTTTCCTCTCACACTATTGTAAATCTACTGCAACTCTACCCTCAACACCCCACCCCCAACACACCACCCCCTAAATAAATAGTCCTAACTATATTGGGGTCTTTACAGGGGTAAATTTCAGTGTACTGTGTGTCCTCCTGAAAGTTAAGTACCCTTTGAATCAATATATAGCGTAAGTATGGGGTATAATGGATGAGTTAATTAGCGTTTTGAGGTCACCCCTCAGTAGCCGAAGAGCTGAAGGAAGTTATCTCTCATTGACAAAAGTCAGTTGATTTCCTTGGTAGGAAGTGACTCTAATTGGCAGAGTTCATTAGCGCATTGTACACACTGTTCATGCAGACCGTGCCAGTCTCTTCAAGTACTTAGCATGGATCCTCAATGTGGCCATGTTTGTAGAATTTTCAAAATGCTGTAAATATTAAGAGTACCTGTGGAAACATTAATTGAAGTAACATACTGTGCAGTTGGAGCTGTACTGATAAATCCAGCGTTTGAAGTTAACCTGTTTGTCATAATGGAATCAAAGAAGCACATTGATGGGAGTAACTTGGCTGACATGGTAAGGTTGAGCCACATTCAATTCATCTCATCTACATTGTAGGAATTATTGATTTATAAAGACTTCTTTAAAAAGTATAGTTTATACCTGAAGTATAATTTACCTATAGATGTAATGTAGACGGATACAGTCTACAGGTATAAAGTAGCAATGTTCAGCTATAGGAATTATTGATTTATAAGACTTCTCTAAATAGTATAGGTTTTACATGTAGTTAACCTATGGATATAACTTATGTAGAGATAGAGTGTACAGATATACAGTATGAACAGTATCATAGATCAAGTGTTGGGTTATTCAGTTACTAATTTATTAACTAATGTAGTTAGTACTACTACTACCTTAATAACTATAGCTTTGTAATGTATATGAAAGTGTTAATGATGTAATTTATTTACAAAATAAAATAAAACAAAAACTGTTAGCAAACTGCTTGTACACTAAAGAGCCTGTGTAAGAGTAAGTGGGACTGATGTTTTGATCCTAGCCGGAATTTATTTAACTTTGATAAAAACTGAGTGTGCTCACCTTACAGTAAGTGAGAAAATCGATCTTTTTCACATGAAAATGTTTTAACAGCGCATCGGGATAGATTGAGTCATGATATTCCTTGTGATGGGGTGGGTTGGGAGGCGGTGGGGTTGAGGAGAGGGGCAGGTAGAAGTTGCAGTTGGAATCGTAGAGGTCTGTAAGAGTTAGTGTAAGAAAATTGTAGAGGTCAAATTTGTGACAGTGGTGGCAAAACTTGGTATCCTTATCAACACAGTACACCTTTTTCACACACATTCCGTATGAATGAACATCAGAACGTTGCTAGCCAATATTTCAACATAATGTCATTTTAATTATATTTAATACTAAAAGCAGTAGTAAAATTTGCGTTTTGATAATGTCCATTAACTGACATTAAAAACAATCTGCCAATAATTGCATGACATTACCCTTTTGCCTGCTTTATATGTGTTACTAAATTGCTGTCTTAATTTGTCAGAATAGTAGAAAAATCAATGTTCGCCACAACTATGGACCATGGGAATAAGGTTACAGTACTGTGAGTGCTGACCTCAGAGACCTGAATTATAAGATATATACTATCATTGATATTAGTGGAGAGTTGTCACCTATTTGCCCTTGAATGCATATGACTCACCATGTCATTAAAATTATGGTTTTTAAACTTGTAAAGATGCCTTTTTTTTTCTATTTTCCATTGTGGGTTGGAAACACTGGTGTTTTCCATGGCACAAATGCGGTTGGTTTTTTTGCCCGTTTTTAGTACCTTTTTTTTTATTAGACTATATAGTGACAATAAGAAATCAAAACAACTAGCGTACAAATAATATTGGTAATCTACACAATGTTATGACTGTCTGTCTGGTACACCCTGTGATAACCTCAAAATATCACTCATTCATTTCATTATTCATGAATAATATTGAACTACTGTCACGTTCACCAATCATGATGCCGGTGTAACCAAGGTTTCTCTACTGTATTTGCGAGGTGTGTACTACTATATTACTAAATCTATTGATCGATATGAGCAATATGCAGAAATTATACAGTAGGCTGTATTCCTTGTATTTTTACTGTTCGATTGGTTTGTGTATATATATATATTGCAGGTGAGTGCAAAGACTGGCAGTGAATTTTCACTATTTTATGATCAATTTTTTGTTGTTTTTCTAGGTAATTTACTTTTCAATAAACTGTGAGTCATCTAATAGTACACAAGTGGAGTCATGCAAGACCAAGTCCCCATCGGGTTCCTTTGTCAGATCTGATCTCTCAAGATTTCAAACCCACAGTACTATCCGACTCATTCGCAGAGTGCAACAACAAATTACTGCCAATAGCTCAATCAAAAAGTAACAAATAATTGCTGCAAATAAGAGAGAAAAATCGAGGGTATTACTTTATGGATCAGTCCAAGGTTGAATTCCACTGTATTGGTTGTAAACTTTGTCAATCAATAGTGCTTGTTCTTATGATCAAATTAAGCTTTAGTCTGTGTTGCACTATATAGTAGGTACACTGTGTACACTGTAGGCCATATGTTGTTGCATGTTGGTTGCATTTATAATACCATTTTAATTATTACTTGTACAAATTGTTTTTCTATGGGATCATGGGATCACTTAGTAACCAGCATTTATATACACATTACTGATAAACTATATATAGTACACAACACAGTTGGGCATGAAATGGGATTGTTTATGGTCGCTGTTGTGTCCAGGGACATATCTACCTTATTGCTAACTTAAATGTACATGCAGGTATATCAGAAAGGTGGAATCCCTTTGAAATTCCTGGACCCCCTACATTTCATTATCCACACACTACAGTATAGTACATACTGTACCAGAAATGTTTGCAGTGGATAGCCTTGCAAACTACCCCTGATACTTTGACTATGTAGATAGTATTAACTCTGTTGCCCTACGGGCACTAAATCTCTCAAATGTTTATATCAGGTGTCTGAAGCCCTCCCTATCCTTAAAATAAGAGGAGATAAAAGCAACCAATCCAAGTACTGTACATCCACAGTAGATAGCAGGCAAAGTGTGTGCTTATGAACGGCGATATGTTATATAATCTATGAGTAATAGTTTCGCAGGTGTAATATGAGTGTTCTACCGTACTATGAACTTCAGATTATCAAACTTGGTAAACAATCCTTTACAAAAATAAACAATTATCAAATCCATCCTTGGCTTTCAAAGGTATTACCAATTCATGCATGCATACTATACTGTAAAATTGTACATGTCCAGACAAAATCATCTGAGATACATAAATTTGCAGCTGTGTTATTGTAATGCTGCATATTTTTTGTTGTTGTGATCAATCCATTGGAACAATTGTTCGTTTAACCCTCCAGCGTTGACTCCTTCATTTGATCACTCTGCTGCCACCTATATTAATTATTGTTTTATTAGATAAATGATTCATAGTATTCGTGTTTATTCTTCTATATATAACTAAGAACATGACTCATGCATTCCTGTTTGTAATACGTGTCTGTAGCTGTCGGTAAGCTTCTAGATTTAACAATTTGAAACTGGATTAAAATTGAATTCTGTAATTGAAATCATAAATCAAGACTGCAGTGGACTTGCTAATAAGCATACCAAGCTGTATGTACGTACCGTGGATGTGTTTGGTATGTGTACACAGTTGTTTGGCCTGGTCTATGTACTGAAATATGAGTCACTGCCAGCTGGGTTAACACTTTTATCATCTACCAATGGTTTGTATCATGACGGGTGATCCATGTCAAATTAGTCCCTTCTCTTGATGATTGACTCGTGGAAATGACAGAAGATCACCTTCCTCATTTCTGGTTTATATGTCAGCCGCAGGGAGAGTAAAAGTGAAAACTAAAAGTTTTATGGTACTATATAAAGTAAATAAAAGCTAATAATAGTCTTTGACATACTAGTTATTAATTAGTAGCTTAACATTGAAAAAACCACAATTTTTCAGTCTAGTAATACCCTACTAGCACAATAGTGTAAACACTACAATACCATGCAAGTATTATCCTCGCTTGAAGACCTATGGTTACAGAAGCTTCGAATACTCTGGGTCTTATCTCTGGAACA
>KN883576.1:112797-145706 GCA_000934455.1 Apostichopus parvimensis | reverse complement strand
ATCTTTTAAGAATTTTTGAAAATTAAAAATTGTCATTTTCAAGAAGGATTTTATAAGCTTTATTAAGCACATCAGTCTTTGCCATTTAAATATGCCATAAAAATGGCCACTTATACTTTCATACACTTTAAAAAAAACCTTGGGCTTTCGTCATCTCTAATCGCTAAAAACAGATCTTTAATTTTTCCAATTAACCATACGTAGTCCCTGGAGCAGTTTTAGAACTCAGAATTGTCCTTTTTGTAACAATTTTTCCTTATTTGCATGCTTACATTTTGTGAGCAATAGATATTAATGGCATTTTAAATGTACACCAGATGCTAAAGATGGAAAGAATGTTGAAAGAGTGCTCACTGTAGGGACCAGAAATTATTGCTTTAAATAACCTAATCGTACACAAAATTTGAACTGCCCTTCTTCTGGTTTTATATTCTTTCCAGCCCTTTTGAACTTGTCAACTAATCTATCCTAAATTTGTGACTATTTTATAGCCATCGCAGGTCGTTCCGCACTCAAATATCTGTCGCATTAATAATGCCGTTTGTGACGCAGCAAAAAAACCAAAAAAAGTCAGGGTGATTGATTGAAAAGTAACCCTTGTAAGAAAGCACACCTAATTAATTGGAGGTTAGTTTATAATTTGTCAGTTTTGTCTTCCAAAACAATAAAAATGCAGCGGGACTCTATTAAGTATGTATGTGTGGATGCGTGTATGTATGTATGTATGTATTTTAGATCCTCCTGCAAGCAGGAACTCGCGAAGAAGCCATCATTGGCTTATCAAAGCCGCAAGCTAACCGAAGTCAGTCTCTTAGATTCATATACAAAGACTTTTTAATAGTTGTTTGCTTTGGAAGTTTGGATTGGCAACCTTACGAAACCCATTGAGCATCACTTAAAACTAAGATTAAACATTAAATCAAACTTAAACACACTCCTAGAAAGTTGCACCAATTTAAGTTTTATATCAGCGAGTACAGTAACTAACGAGTCCATTTAAGGTCCGACATTAATAATGCCGTTTGTGACCCAGCCCAAAAAAAAAAAGTCAGGGCGATTGATTGAAAAGTAACGCTTGTTAGAAAGTACACCTAATTAATTGGAGGTTAGTTTATAATTTGTCAGTTTTGTCTGCAAAATAAAATGACAAACTAAAAATAAAAATGCAGTGGGACTCTATTATACAAAGAATTTTTAATAGTTTTTTTGCTTTGGAAGTTTGGATTCGCAACCTTACCAGACCCATTGATCATAACTCAAAACTAAGATGAAACATTAAATCAAACTTAAACACACTCCTAGAAATTTTGCAGCAAATTAAGTTTTGTATCAGCGAGTAACTAACGAGTCCATTTAAGGTGCGACATTTCGGCCGTGTTTTCACTGCACATCAGACCTCAAGCTCAGTGCTCAGCCTTTAATCGAGATGGACTAAGTTGATCCTCTGTGCTTTTAAATTGAACCACCATGCTTGGAATCAGAGCCCATTGTTTCTATCACCGAACAGGACATGGAACTCTGCTCGCTAGAAGAAAAGGCACAAATCCATAAGCCGTGTCAGCAACCTTTCTATTTCAGAGTGTCAGCTAAATCACGTAACATGCAGTACAGTACGACGACGGAATTCAAAAAGTTTATCAAAAAGTTGAATTCAAAACGTTGATCCCTGTACAAATTGAACACCAAGCGCAGTGTCTGGTGGTTCCTCGATCCTAGTCAATTGCGGGGTTGAAATCATGAGATCATGACCCAGGTTTACACTATAAATCGGGCTCTGACTTCCAGTTAGAAGTGTTATTCAACCTGCCTTTATGAAAGCTTATTGTTCATGTTCTGTGTAACATATTTGGTTTTTTTAAATTGATCTGAATCACCTGAAGCCAATTTTTTGTACCTTGCGAAAGTCTTATTTTTCTTAGAAAATTGGTTTAGATAAAGTCACTGTTGAGAATTATAGTTACATGAAACTTTTTTATGATTTTTTTTTATAAATTGTGCAAGCGAGCTTAGTCTATGCATCAGTTTGTAAAATCGGAAGAAGTATGTAAAATGGGTGATTTTGGCTAGAGCTGATCATTGTCTGTCATTCTCCAATGGAAATATATCTGCCATTGTGTCATATTATAAAATACCTGTTGCATCGTGGCCCGACCTATATACTGGAACTGCGCTTAACTGTACATTGTTGAAATCCGTGACCTGGAGATGTCCATTAAATTGAAAAACATGGAATGTCAGGGTCAACCCTGAGGACACATAGCCTTTGTAGATCCAGCTACACTATCAGAATATATCTAGGTCACCTACAGTGTAATTTGCAGATATGATAAGATACTGTCATACTTCAAGACAGGATTCCTGTTTGTTTCATATCAACGACCGGTTACTATTTGCCTGGCCTATATTGGAATATTTGCAATTATTTACTTCACTCCTCTCTTACCTGTCTCTATCCTACTGATGCACTCAATCTACCTAACGTACAACAGTCTGGTAACATGTATGCACTGCATCCCCACTGACCTACTAAAAGGGTGTGAAGACTCGCCCAACAAAAAACGTCTAATGCTGGTAATCTGACCTAGTTTCGAATGAGGTGTAACAGAAGTGTTAGACACCACCATCGATCCCAGAAATTACACACAGCTTGCTACCGTCGGTAATTAGACACTAGTGTACAGCAGCTGCGGTTAATACCCACAGCACAGTGTATAAACCATACAGTGATAGACATCTCAGGTCCAGCTAAAGATAACAAGGTATCACGTTTCATTACTCTCTGCATTTTGTAGCGACACAAACAAAACGTCACTTGCAAGCAACAGAAAGTTAACTTTTTCAGATCGTCGCACGCGGTTTGGGGCGAGTCTTCAATGCCTTTAACACCTACTTCCTCTTCCTTTGGAATCTTACACTGATGCATCCGATGTGTGTTGAACCCCCTGACCTGGAGAGGTACAGGTACATGAAACTCAGAAAACATGAAATGTCAGGGTCGACCCTGAGAACACAGTCTTTATAAGAACCCCAGCAACTCTATTACAATAGATAGATTTATACCTTGGTTGACCACCTGTATCATCATTTGCAGATCAGATACCATGATTCTTCAATGGAACGAAGGCCTCCTTTTTGTGTCACATTGGTCAACAAACTGTTACTATACACCATGGCCCAGCCTACATGCGTATATATATCGGAACTGTACTTGTGTATGTTGAACTCCCTGACCAGGAGAGGTGCTGGTACACGAAATTAAAACCATGAAATGTCAGGGTCAACTGTGATTACACTTGACCTTTATCGACCAGTGCCACAGATAAATGTCTAGGGCACCCTGACCTGAGTGTCGTTTGCAGATCTATATATATTAGATACTGCATATATACAGAGCAAATGTTGTAATCAAGAAGAATTAAGAACCTTATTAATGGTGATTGCAAAAGGTTATTCACCATCGCATGGAATTATTCACAGCGTGCGTCAGACTGTGTGTGTTGGTATTAATGTGTGTTGGTGTGACAGAGTTGTGTGACTGTTGTGTGACAGTGTGTGTTGGTATTAATTGTGCTTCTATTTTACAACACATGTACATGTAACAAACTGTATGTAGTAGTAATCTCTCTTGTACTCTTGTACTCATACTCTGGGCATTTTCAAAGTCTAGAATACAGACTTATAAATACTCGTTTCAAGTAAAGTACTCAGACTCACATGTACAGTCAGTGGAGGAGCGTCCATACAGTCAGGGGGGGGGGCGGATACCCCCCCTGATGGACTCAAATGGACTGCTGGCGCCCTTTTCAGCTTTTTACCACTTTTTACTTATTCGCGATTATTGACTTTTTATTGCGCTCTCATCTACCTATTGACATTTGTCACATTATCTGCAAATTAGCAAGGGTCATTTCCGCCGATCTAGGGAGTATCTTTACTCAAAAAATTTCTGTACGCTCCGCGCCGACCTGTGGTGGCGCTCTGCTTAGATAGTGTCGAAAGCGCCCCTACAGACCATTTCACACCCCCTGACCAATACCCCTAGCTCCTCCACTGTGTACAGTAGACACTAATCCTTGTGTATCCTTGTACTCACACATACAATGGGGGAATTGTGTACTCGTAAGTGCACTAGTCTGACATTGCAATCATTCATTGCCCAACAGTATATATACATAGTAAGTCCGTGGTGTGGAAAATTGTATTTATACATTGGTCAGGGAGTTGCTTGGGTTGTATGAGTTGAGAGTAATCAGATGAAACCAAGTCCTTGCAGCTTTTGCATCCTGTCAACAATATTTACTTCACCTTACCAGTCTCCTCACAACAACCGTACACTCGCTGTCCTGTGTCTAGAGTGACCTGGTAACCTTTGACACTGACCTCCCATTTGTTGAGTGGTCACCACCTCTGGTCAACCCTACATCCTACTCGTTCTACCACCCAACGTGTCCATTTAGTTGTACTCTACAGACTACAGAGCTGTCAAAGATCTTTGTGGATCTTGGCCGTAGTTTGCGAGGGTTTCACAAGTTTATGTAAATTAGACGAGACCCAACTCATTTAATCTGAAACTCCTCATATATATATATAGCAGCTTAAATTGCATCTGATCAATAATTTACCGTGAGGTACAATCCCAACTCAAATTGAGAGTGTACTGCATAATTTATATGCATGTGTGTGTACTACTGTAGCTGCTATGTTACTATGTAGACCTGTTAATGATTAAATTTTGTGAGCCCCTTTGATACCGTACGGTATGTTCTCCACGCAAGCTTGAACAAAGGTATATATGGGAGTGTTAGCTAGGAGTGTTAGCTCAGTGGTTAATGCCGGTGCCTTTCAATCATAAGGTCCCCGGTTCGAGTCACTCCTAGATTAATGTATGTCGTCCAGTTACAGAGTTGTTGACAATTAACTATTCATAATCATGGACGTTAAATATGAATGTAAGAGACTGACTTCGGTCAGCTTGCAGCTTTGATAAGCCAATGAGGCTTCTTCGCGAGTTCCTGCTTGCAGGAGGATCTAAAATACATACATACATACATACATATGGCAGTGACTAATTTATCCAGTTTGGCATAGCAAAATGCCCTGCAAAATGGCTAGATAGTAGATACAAAGTGCAAAGATGTATAGCAGTTTCATCCAGAAGAACCGTACGAGACAAAAGTTAATGGTCTTCAAAACTAATATATATTGTACACATACACAAAATTTGAACACTTTAAGTTATTCCCTGTATGGGTCAGCTTGTATTTATACATAAATCAACAAGCTTCATGCAAGATGAAAATTGCTCTTTGAACATACATGTGACAAGTTATCGTGTGACAAGCTCATCGAAGGTTACGAGATTGTCTGATCATGCAGCGAGCTCTTATGTAGAATAATGAGCCAGCCTCATCAACGAACTTTGCTATTGTTTTATTAATGAGATGAAAGCATGCATCTACATGAATGGTTTCATCTCGACCAAAACACTAACAAAGAACTGAATGGGACGCCTTTGTTTCGGTTTTAATTAATAAATTCGCTCCTCGCTTACCTGTCTCATTTACCACCTTAGCACTCTTGTTCAACTGTAATTAAAATGAACTGGTAACTGTTTTATCCTTTTTGATATGGTTTCTTGGAGCAAGTTTTGGAGCAATTCCTTAACTTCCATTCCTGCTTTCATTTAACATAATTGTGTTTTTTGTTTGTTTTTTTTTATGTTTTGAGCTTTTCATTTGCTTGATCTCTGCAAATCAGGCCAAAATGTTGGCAAAAATAGTACATCATCGTGATTGTGGGATTATTACAGAACTACCAGTGGCGGAGCTAGGGGTATTGGTCAGTGTGGGCGAGAATGGTCTATAGGGTGCTTTCGACAATATCTAAGCAGAGCGCCACCACAGGTTGGCGCGGAGCGTACAGAAATTTTTCGAGTAAAGATACTCCCTAGATCGCCGGAAATGACCCTTTCCGGGCCTTGCTAATTTGCAGATTAACGAAGAATAAATAGGTGTCATGGCCATTTTGTCAGAAAATTACACCAACAAAATGTGACAAATGTCAATAGGTATTTGAGAGCGCAATAAAAAAGTCAATAATCGCGAATAAGTAAAAAGTGGTAAAGAGCTGAAAAGGGTGCCAGCAGTCCATTTGAGTCCTTCAGGGGGGGCATCCGCCCCCTCTGACTGTATGGACGCTCTGCCACTGAGAACTTACACAAAAGTACTGAAAAAAGATTGTTTAGACCCTTGAGATTGACTGCATACTGGGGTGTTAAGGTGTGACAAGCTCATTGCAAGCAAACATTCCCCAGATGAGCTTGTATCAGCTCTTGGCAAGCTTAATTTTGTATTTACGATAATTGATCAAAGAACGTAACGAGGACACTAATTTTGGTTTTCTGAGTGAATATTTAATGAGCAAGTGATTGATGAATTTGATTTGTTTTTTCACCAGTTTGTCCTTCAGACTGCTTTGTCATTATTTGCCAGTATTATACAAAAGGCAAATTTGGCCAAACTGCCAAACCTTGTTTTTATATTCGAAATGAAACTTTAGTGGTCAACCTAATGAACAACTGTAGATTATAGTGGGGTTTCAAAACTACAGAAATAGCAGATGTAAATTTTGTATCAATATTTATCAACATTTTATCCATATTTATCAAATCAAGTCAAAAATATCTGCCTGTGCATGACGTCAACAATTTGATATCAAATTTCATCCTTGTGTTCGGATTAAACTATGGAGATATCTCTAACCATGTCATCTAATCTGTTAAGAAAACAAACCTAAAAAAATGCAGCTTTTCTGGAATCGATTGTTGAAAACTTCTCCACGGGACTCTATTGTATACTAAATTCCCTTTCTTTCATTCAATGACAACACCAGATTGTTGCAAAATTTTATATTATAGAAAATGCAGCCTTTATTAAATTTGCTTTCAAATTCCAGCCTCCCAACCTCAATGGAGCCCCTTTTCCAAAAATATTTTTGGAAGTAGATGGTTTGATATTGAACGGTCTGTGTCTGTTGAAAAATCTGTGTCGGAATGTAACATTAGACCACCTGCCGGAATGAGAGGATTAGGTGGATCTCTCAACGCCTTGATCCGATCGGCTGTCATTAGATCCGCGATACAATTATGAAAGACGAAACCGAATGAAAACATTTTTTTTCGCCCAATTGTTTGGCGGTTTTCATCCTGCAGCTGTAATAGAATCTTGAAAGAATTTGTCAAAGCAGACTATTTTATGACTGGGATATATTTAAAAAGAAAGAAAAAATGAAGAGAGAGAGAAATTAAAAATAAAACCAGCTTGCATACAAATCCAGGGCAAATAGTGAAAGAAAAAGTTGATTTGGGAAGGGGGGGGGGGGGTTCACAGGCCAATAAGTTTATAAAAGAAAGTGGAAGGTGTTGTAGTTTTATCTGGAAACAACATTGTGACATTACTTCTGATTTTTTTTTTGATAGATAGTCCATAGGCTTACAGTACTGTATTCACTACCTTACAGCTTGTTATGCTTTATAGTAGCATAGCATGCCCCCACCCACCCCCATCCCATCCCCCTGCTCTGCATTAAGATCCGCAAAAACTTAAATCTTTTAATTTATCTTCTTAAGTTCTAAATTAAAAATTATAGTAAGCAAATGAAGGAACTTTTAAATGGTAACCACTCCTCGAATATGCTCAGCATCCAGACAATTTTATGAAAAAGCAAAATTATTTTGAAATTTGAAATAACTTACAATCAGGGATTGCATGAATCTGCTAGCTTTAAGTGTCACCATGCATTTTGTCTTTCCTGTTGATAAATGAATATTTTCAGATAGTAAAAATGAATTTTGGTGAGAATTTTCCATTCCCGCATCTGTACTTAATTTGTCTTCTTTTACTGTTTAAATCACTTAGTACATGACAACTCTTTTGTATTATAGAGATGGGAAAATATGGTCAGGTCAGTAGGTCACCAATGTTATAATAAAGTATATAATTATGAATATTATTTTTTCCATCAATTGATACACAAATGTTGCTATATATACTATATCGGAATGTGCACTGTGTCGTATGACCAGTTTTCTTGACACCTAAATGCAGGATTACATACAAATTTGAATTCTGTCGCTGGTATACAGAACGTGCAAAAAAACAAGCAGAGACTATTGCAGTAGCTTTACAAACAGTTTACTTGTTCTGTTTTTCTTTTGCTACTTACTTGCCTCCCTCTTTAATTGTCATGTCAGAATCGCCCACCCCTCCCCTCCCCTTCTCTCCAGGAACAGATTTGAAAAGTTAAAAACAAAAAAGCAATAACACACCACATTTCAGGGAGTATTCTAGGGTTGTGTGAACCCTGGGAAAGATATATCTTTTGAAAACGTTTCAGTAATTTTTTGCAAAATTTAAACTTTTGAGGTAAGAATATTAATGATTTCACCAGAACTTGCAGATGGATGCTGCATTAATACTTATTGGAAGGAGATCTAATTTTGAATGTGACCATTTTACTGATTTTGTCAAAATGTTAGCAAATGATTCTGTCATATCAGTGATAATTCTTAAAGGTTATCCGTATCCCCAAATTTTATCACGCTCAAAATTGCTGCAAGTTTTCAAAAGTGCTTTCCTTGAAGGTTTGTGATTCTTAGAATTAAAATTGGATTTTTCAAAATGGACGATGAAATGTCCCAGTGTGGATAATTACTTTGAGAGTGGCAGTAAAATGCTTTTTGAAATTTGAGCATGCCTGACCATTATCAGACCTTAATTCTAGCCGGTATTTAGAGGTCACTACTTCATGACATTTAAATGAAACCCTTCCAAGCGCAATAAACAGTTTGAAGATTTCTCAGATATATATGAGTGGATTTCCCGAGTATTTGAATTCATGGACATTCCCATTTTTAATTGCTATTAAAAAGATTCCCAAAGGGAGGGTGAAGTTGTGGCCAAAAGTAGAGTGGTACCTCGAGGGGGCCCTCCAAGTACCTCAATTACTATTCATCTTACCTCATTTACAGATAATTATCAATAGGTGCTTGTGAAATGGAAGAGAGTGTATGTATTGTATGTATTTTAGATCCTCCTGCAAGCAGGAACTCGCGAAGAAGCCTCATTGGCTTATCAAAGCCGCAAGCTGTCCGAAGTCAGTCTCTTACAGTTAAAAAAACAGAGTTAAAAAAGAAACTTAGGGAAAAGGAGATTTTGAGCAAGAAAGTGTGAATGCAGAATGGATGAATGAAGACCACGGCATGAATTTTGCCTAGTTCAATAAATTGGTTTACTACTTCTACAGATCTTTAGTGGACATCACCTATTAAAGCATACACTAAGTAGAATGCAGCAAGTTACATAGCCCCTCTCCCTCCTGCCCCACCCCCAACCCCCACCCCAACCCCCACCCCAAAACAAGTAGAAAAAAGGAAGGACTTTTGAACTCTATCCATTTGGCGTAAGACTTGGAATAGTTTGAATTTTCTTTTTTCTTTTTTTCTTTCTAGCTTTAAATTCGCTCTACCTCTTTAAGACCATGAATCCTGGCGACTCCTCAGTGAAGCTTAAGTGGTGTTCAATAAAAGCAGTCTGTTATTTTTCTCTCCAACTTGTCACTCAGGGATATTGTGTTTCAAGACAAGTTTATCCCAACCCAGGAAAAGAAATTTGGTAATCGGAGTTACAGCCGAGATATATATATGCGTTTGGCATTATGGGCCTGTGTTTCTGGTTCAGTTTTTGAGACGGTGCATGTAATTATCGCAGACTCGAATTTATATCTCGAGTTTATTTCAGGAGTTTTTGCTCTCGGAAGCTGCACACCTGCCAAAGACAGATGGTGGATGTATGCTAAGAGTAAAACCTTTCCCGGTGGTAACTGTCGGGCCGTTAAGTGGGACTGTCATGAGAGCGTGTTAACTTTAACGCTACATGTCTGTTTGCCCTCTGGGCTCAAATATGAAGCCTAGAATAGAGAGTAGGTAAATGGTCGTTTAACAATCCGAGGGACTCGGTAAACGGAAAATCAGGATGATCAGAGAAGCAGCGGTTATAATATTTTAATTGACAGTTTTTTTCCCCGTCAGTTCGGTAAGTTCATTTGGAGAGGTGGGGGGTGAGGGGGAAAGGGAAGGAAGGGGTTGGCAGGAAAAGGAGGTACATGTGATGGAGAGAAGGTATAGGGTTCATTTCGGATAAAATAATGAACAAATTTGCTTCTGAACAAATTTTGATAGAGTCTAGTGGAGTTATAAAAAGAGCGTACATGCAAAATGAACATCAGAGTAACTGCCACCTCCTCCCCCCCTCCCCCCCCCAATGCCTCTCTCTCTGAGATTCCTAGTGTTGTGACTATGTTCTCCCATCCCTCCCTGGAAGGAAAAAAACAATGTGCTTGAGTCTTGAGAGAAGGAAATGGCTTGAATTATGAGATAAAGTAATTGACAAGATAAAGAGAGACAACGCAATTTCCTATCACGACGGCCTAAATCATCTTTTTCGGTTTTGATGGATTCCATAAAACCACAATATTATGAGACGAGGGACTTCTTTTCACACAGGAATTAACCGTTTGGCAAAGAAAGAATTTATGTTAATTTGTTTATTCCTTACAAATTACTGACCATATATGCAGGGGCGGCGATTTGTTTCAAATATTGGGGGGACATTTGCTTTGGTACAGGATTTTCTAACCCGGGGGGCGCGAATTACTATCACAGCGGAGCGCCACCATTGGTTGGCGCGCAGCGTACAGAAAAATTTCTGGTTTTGATAGCCCCCCAGATCACCGGAAATGGCACTTCTCGGGCTTGAAAAGGACCAACCAGATATACACTTTTGCCTGAGAACCAAGTTTTTCCCAATAGTTTTTTTCATCCATAACCTTTTTCAAGAGTGTCACTAGTCACACATCATGTTCGACCTCATCGCATCTCCTGTGGATCATTGCTTTCGTAGGTAATACTACGTAACGGCCCACAATACCCGTCAGCCCCAATTTTCAAGGTTTTAAGCCCATTATTTGTTCAGAATTTGAATAATAAATTCACTTCAAAACATACCCATAATGTTACACAAAATTTCATCTATGGACAACCAATATAGAAAAAACCTCTTCAACCCCTAACAGACCGGTCAAAATAGCACGAGTAGAGGGAAGTATGAAGAAGTATGTTGGTCAGGGAATTTTCGAGAATTCAGACAAAGTAAAACCTCTTATAAAGGCTACTATAAAACTTCGATATCATAAAAAAATACAAAAAATATGCTCGAGCGGGGGGCGGTCTTCCCCTTCGCCCCCCCCCTTGGCTACGCGCCTGCGGTTAGAAATCTTATAGGAAACAGGCCAAATGGAAACCCAGTGAAACCATATCGATGTGGATCATATATATGATTGTACGTACTTACACTCATACACAAGAGATGTACATACATTATGTTAATAATCATGAGTGGCAACTTGCTATACGGTCACATGTCACAGAAACGACCACGAAAAGTCATTTACCTCATGCAGCATGTGTTGGATGCCACCGCCAAATATGATTTGGATAAATAATCTCACGCATTATTTTCTATTTATAGCCACACACAAAAACTATGCCACCAAATATTGGGGGGATATTAGATACTATATCCCCCACCTAAAATATTGGGGGGACATGTCCCTCCCGTCCCCCCCATGATCGCCGTCCATGCATATATGTATATACTGTCCATATATATATCCATATATTCCATATAAAGTAACTGAACATTTTGTGACTTCACATTTTTACAGCCATGAAACATTCAAACATTCATTATATTCAGCTTTCATAAATTTATACATCATAGCCCCCCCCAAGCCCCCCCCCCAAAAAGTTAATTTTCAAACTACGTACATACATATACTATATTCCCTTTGCAAACTTCTTGGTCTATAATTACAAGAATGCAGTGCGTACATGCTTCATAATATCAAAGTTCTCTCTTCAGTATTCGGACGGGGGTCTGATATTTGATCTATCGGACACGTACTCACAGCTATCGTAACCGATACACTTCTATCGAGAGTGTTGCAACAGGAAGTCATTCAGGCTGGTGCCTCTCATAAGTGTTCCCTGAAAATTAATTCTCATTAAGGGACTGACGTCAGTGCTGGTTAAAACCTTAACTGTTTGAATGACACACGCTGTCAGAGACTCTAAGTGATTGTATAATTTGCCAAAGTTCTCCAATGAGTCATGTACTGTACATATACATGTCTGCTCTCTGTCGTGAAGCATAAACATCGAGAAATTTGATACCCGGCACATGAAAATCTGCATGTTCGGTCGATTGTTTTGCCTTTTGAAGGCAGCCTTTTAACCGGCATAATTACTCGTATATGAATCGCGGCCAAGAAATTAAATATGTATGATGATAAATTAATTGAGTTAGATAAACATATACAGTTTTTACATCGTTTAATGTTGAACTTTCCAAGCTATATTTTATAGGGGAGGAATTTAATTATGATGGTATGTATACTGTAGATGCTTGAAAGTTGTCACATTTTGAACTTTCTAAAACATTAGTGTATCATGGAAAGACTGTTTTTGTAGACAAAAACTGTTGTCACATTATGTACCAATGATTGAACCCGAATGAAGATAGTGATGTTAAATCAAAGGGTTCACATCTTGGACGAAATGTGGTTAAAAATATCAATTTACTGCGCTCCTCTATTACCTGTCTTGACACTACTATTGCACTTTCCCATCTACTTTGCCTATTTAACTGATAACGTTTTGGCACTGCGCCCCGCTCACCCCATTGACCCTCCCTCTGGGGTCAATGCCCATCACCTCTTTTTCTTCCGAATCGTGAAGTATAAGCAAAGGGTTGAAAGAGTGGAAAGATTTTAACTCAGGCTTTAATATTCCCAACTGGATAATGAAGAGCAGCTCTGTATACTGTATAAATGAGTTTTTTACACTCTATAAAAACATAATATCTAATTACAATTCCAATATTTTTTTAACTAAGAGCAATTGAGACAACTTAATAAATCATTATAGTGGAATTATTCCAATGTTTAATGATTGATGAGTGGTTTGTACAAGCTAGTCACAAGTGGGACAACCTAGTTACAAGTGGGAGACAACCTATTTTCAATAAAAGGGGGACAACCTAGCTAAAAGTGGGGTTACTGGAGAGGTTCTTCTATGTGTTCATAGTTTCACTTTGTGCAGGCATGGGTTGCTGTTGCAGTAAATGGATAGCCTACAGTACTTTACTCATAAACTGAAAATTGGGAGGCCAATTTTATATTAGAAACTCAAGATTGTGAGAGATTACGACAGGTTTCACAGTCAATTAAATCCACGGAGATATATTTTTACTTTTGCAAATCAACTTTTAAAATCGTACTGTACGTGAACAGGAAGTAGCTATTTTGGAAAGGAAGCTACGTTTGGCTAAGTTACATCGCAAAACAAAGAGTATCGATATATCTGCAGAACATGATGTCACATGTGTGTGAAATGTGACCCCCACCTCCCCTCCCATTGTAAACATGATACCTCAGAAGTACGGCTTTGGTTGAGCTAGTACAAGAACTGACACAGAATTGGTGAAGCTCAAAGGTCATTTGAGGTCAATAGAGTTCAACTTGTAAAAACCTAAACTGCAAGTTACAACCCAAAGGGTTAAGCCTTGGATAAACTTCAAGCCTTATTATATAGATCCACCTTGGTGAGTGCAATAACCAGGGATACAGTAAGGTTTACTTCTGGGAGACTTAATCCCCCTTCCCCACCAACCCGGCCTTTCCCATCCCCCTCTCCCATTGATAGAATGTTAAAATATATATATATCCTAAGGTACAGTACTTAAATGTACACTAACCACTTGCACAGTTGAAAATCCTTAAATATTGTTTTGAAACATGCAAGTTATATCATCATCTCTGTCTGCATCTACTGTACTGTAAGCAAACTCCAGTATAACCACAATGTCTCAAAGGGAAGGGGGAACCGGCCCTCATAGTCCCTCTACCCCCCTCTCCTCCAGCATCGTGGTAAAATGACAAGTAACCATCCTTTATGTGGGATCTTAAAGATCATGTTCTCCTTAAAATAGAACCAATTTTGCTAGTATTAAAGGGCCTGCTGCTAGGAATGATCATTGAATGTTGACATGTTGTGTGGAAATTTAAAGTTTTACATAGCTCATCTTGTAAAATGCGGGTAGTACACTATATAGTTCTTGACTTCAGAGTAGCTATATACTACAAATACTGCACACTTTCTTCTCAACTATCCAACTGTGGGGGCGTTGTGGTCAAGTGGTTAAGGCAGTGGACTTGGGATCTTAGGATTACAGGTTTGAGTCCTGGGCAGATCATTGCGTTGTGTCCTTGGGGCGAGGCACTTTATCTCCCTTGCCTCTCTTCACCCAGGTGTATAAATGGGCATTTGCGAGGTAACTTGTAAATGAAGTTGTGTTCGCCTGTTTGTGGCTGCACCCTATGGAAAGTGACAAGTTACCAATGGGGCTAAGTTGTACACGCTATGGTACACTCTTTGGGGTGTCAATAGCATTCTAAATGCTGGTTAATAATAATAATATATGTCATACAAGATAACTTTAGATAGCTTACATGAAAAATCATTTTATTTGCCCGTCTCTCTTGTTCTCAGGGAGGATGAGCTGAAGACAGTACAGACAGCCCATCGTAACCTCACCCTGGCCCACAACAACCCTGTGTTCGCCCAAGTGCAGTTCGTGGCCCAAGTGGCCGAGTTGCCGGGTTACGGGGTGGAATACTTCGCAGCTGAAACTATCGACAAGACCAGTGTGGTGATTGGCGTTTGCAGTACAGGACTACAGATACTCACCCAGGAGAGGGTCTTAATTCACAGGTATAGTCCAAAAAAGAGAAAACCCAAATCTACCAGAAAATATAACCAAGTTTAATCTGGTTATTAATTTGCATCCTTCAGTCTGGGTGGAATTGTGGAAGATATATTGTCGCCAGACCTGTCCCTCTCCCCCTCCCCCTCCCCTCACCCTCTCCTTCCCCCTCCCCTTCCCCACCCAAAAAAGTGTAGTTAATTTAGGAGATTTCTAAACAAGAACCAGGATATTGATATGATCCCAAATCAGGAGATCTCACAGTACATTCTAAAGTCAATTAAAAAACTCACTTATTTACAATTTACAAAAAATTATCCAAATCTCCATGTATGACTGCTTTACTGTGTTTTTACAGATTAATAAATTTGTCATGTGAGATATTGAATCCCACCGTGAGATATAGATTGTGGGTGGGATTGATATAGACTATATATGGAGTATGCCACCCACCCTATGCAATACTGTGATGTGGCTATAATCATCATGTATCCAGCTACAGTCATAATGTCTAAGGAGCGACTGCTTAGAAAACTTTGACAGTCCTTCTTTAGGGCTGTCTTATGATAAGCCCGTAATAAGCTTGTCTTGTCTTTATGTCCATTGTTTGGTCATGTTTGTTATAGCAACGTCAATTTGTATGGAAAGTGACAAAGGGCAGGTGTTGCAATATTGCCCGCCCATTATGTATAGTTATTCAACACGTACTCCCGAGTGGTTAAATATAATGAAAACTAAAAGGGCAACAGGGTTTTTCCTGACAGGCATTTCACTGAATTTTCATGGTCCATTGCCTCCTTCATTTACAAAACAAACACTCAGTGTGTAACACACTTTCCATGCATAAAAAAAAAACACCCAAGTCGAGCTTAATGGTAAACCCTGCTGGAGATCATTTGGTATTAAATGCAGTATAAGAGATCACCTGTAGAGATCTACGTATGGAAATGTTTTCGGGGGGGTACCAGTGTATGACAAGGTCATGCTGTCGTAAAGTACACTGTCCTTCAGTTGAATCAACCAAGGAGTGATTAAGAATTTAAGACCTTGAAGCCATTGGTCGTGCGTTGGGCTGATGATATCTAGTGCTTTATACCAAATTTGTTCGTTTCGTCGTCCATCCGTCAGTCAGTCTGTCCGTTCGTTTATTGTTTCCTTCACAACAGCAATACAACAGCAGAGAATATTCAGTTAAACAGAACAATTATACAATATATTATTAAGAGGTATACAACTAGCAAAACACCCCCCCCCCCGTCATGGTGTACCCTCCCACCTCCCTCCTCCATGTCTACCATTCAGAAGTTACCTTGCAAGGATGTTATATCATTCCTGTTTTTAAATATCTCTATTTCAACATATCCCCTCCCATGTACCTACTGTAGCATGCAAGAGTTAACTAATGGAATGCTCGCATAAAATCAGTATTATGCAAATACAAATATACTAAAAAGTTACAAAATGTCAAGAACAAATCAAACATATTCCCTCCCATGTCCCAAGCATGCAAGAGTTAACTAACGTTTTAGCACTAGCCACCCCCCTTGCCCAACTGACCTAACCAAATTAGGGTAAATGCCTACATTCTCTTTTCTCCCAAATCTACCTACAGTATCTGAAGTCTTACAGATTTTCATTCTCCAGTGGGATGTTTCGTCCACTGTAATCTCGTCGTCTAAAGATGACTTTTTCTCTCTTCCGTATAAAATTGTTTCCAATCGTAATTTTCGTTTATTTTGGAATTTGTTTTTGAAATTTCAGCATAAATTACGAAGACATCAGTAAGGTGTCCTACCATCAGAATAGATTTTCCGTCCATTACTACAAATCCACGGCGGGGACCGGGCAGGAGGAATTGATAACGGCGCTCAAGTTCCGTCTGAATTCTCGCAAAGTGGCTCAAGCCCTCTTCAGAGCTTTCACGGAGTGCCATACTTTCTTCAGGGTAAGATCTGTCATTGCCGAGAGCGGAGCCGTAAATATTTAAAAAAAAAGTGGTCGTTTTTTTTAATCGTCGAATCTTGTGACAGGGTTTCACTGCGAACGAAAAAGGACGACAGGGATAAGAGAAGGAAAGGGAAATGGTGAACTTTCGGTAATCTCTGCTGAGTAAAGTCTGACTCACCCACTCTGTGAGTCAATTGTTATTCAGCAGCCTGTGAGTCAATTGTTATTCAGCAGCCCGTGAGTCAAGTCGTACTCAATAGTGAGTCAAGTACTGACTAAGGTTGGCCCAAGTGCATGATTCCCACGCAGTATTGAAAAACGGGAAATATTCAACAGATGTAGGGAAGAATAAAATGCTCTTTTATTTAAAGTCTTGGAATGTCCTTGCATGTTTGACAGTTAATAGTCTAGAAAACTTGATGACAAATTCTCTTTTGAACAATCCTTCTTTAATATTGACTTTAGTTTCATGACTACATATATAATGTCAAAAGATTCTTTGGAGTTAAACTATCCCGTGATTTGCATTTTTTTTGTCATCCTGCGCTTCACGCAATCAAGCTAAGGTATCGTGTGTCTCCTCTAGCCTAACGTTCAGATCATGTCATGTCGGTTATTTATATTTATGCCTAGATATACCTACCAGTGCATTATGGGTAAAGACTTTCGTAAGCAAGGTGTTTAAGAAGTTTGAGATAAAGTTAATAATATCAGTCAAACTGTGGAGGACAGCTAAAGGTTAGGGTAGACATGTTTTGCAATCATGGACCGACCTTTGAACCCTTTGATCCCTTTGCATAAATTAATGATAGGGGATGATGGCATACATGTTGAACAGGTACAGTTGTTATGACTAGTGAAGGTGAAGGTAGTCTTAACACTAGGTCTTCATTAGTGTATAGTCTTCACATGAAGCAAGTTTTGGTCTTTAAAATGATTGGAATTTTATTTTCTTAAAACATGGGAACCTTGTAAATATACTGCTTGTGAAGAATGGTTAAAATAATATATATGACTTCAAGGGTTCTTTTGGTTCCTTTGAATATATTTTTAGGCATTTTCATCCTTTTCTTATTACTCTGTATATAACACCATTTTGATCCTTGAAAGAATTTGAGACATGCTTTAAAATTCAGGGGCGAGTTCCAGAGAGAATATTTTCCCCCCCCCCCCCCCCCCCCCCCCCCGCCCTGCATGAAGTCAAGGTATTCTACCACATGCAAAAAAGATTTTTGGGAATGTGTTTTCTAGACTTTTTATTCCTTTGATTTCTCTGTCTTTTTATTTTTTATTTGTTTTAGGTTTTGTAAAGCGCCTAGAGGCCTTTTGGTATTTGGCACTATATTAAGAACTTATTTATTATTATTATATTATTAAATGTGTTATCCTGACCTCACTTTTCTTTGTATGTGTCTTACTCGTAGTGTGAGAATGTGGAGCGAATCGTCCGTCAACAGCATTCACATATCGGGTTTGGTGCCTTCATCGTCCTGTTCAGACCGGACACGGATAAAGGCAAGACCTACCGATTCGACGTCTCCCGTACCAGGAGACAAGCCTACGACTGCGCCTGGAGGAGGTTGCATCCTACCTCCTGCCCGCCACACGGAGAGGTAAAGACCGGGGAAATCGTCGATTTAACACTGGCGGCACGGTTATGATCTATTGAAAGTGTGGTTTTATACTCAAAACTAGCCTGTATCTACATAACCAAAGCTCCTTCCATGCATCACAACTGGTGCACCTCTATCCATGTACCAAATACCATGGTTCTATCATCTTAGCTCCTTCCTCCCAGAAAGAAATACTTTCATTCTCCCAGATAGTTTTTTCAGAGGAAAGAATTTCTCCAGGGACTCTTATCTGATACAACCACAATAACCAAACAGAAGATTGATCCCACACGAAGGATATGTATTGTAGACATTGTTTTTAATTTTTTGGAAGGGGTGGTGGAGGCGAGGGAGGGGGTTCGAAGGGTAACTTTTCACACTATGTTTTGTTTGTCAATCTCATACGTCTCACCCCTTCGATGTTACTCAAGACCCCTAAAAGTTCAATTAAAAGTTGGTATTTGGACCCAAAAATGCCAGAGAGTCCAGTAATGGTCGGTCGTGTCCAAGCTCTCACAAGAATCTTTCTGCCACCCTCGAACCAATTCCTCCACGGTGAGATTTAATATTTTAATTGAACACTCCTCAACGTTTAGGACTAATTTTAAAAGATCAGAAACTCCAGGAGGGGTAATTTTGAATTTTTGTAGCAGTTATACGCATTTTTTGAAATTGTGCACCAGAGTGCCGAATCTTCACCAGTCTTTCATTTTTTGCCCTCTTCTTCAGAATCGTACTTCCATGGAAATCGAGCTGGCCAGAGATCTCGCGGAACCGTCCGATTTTAGTCTCCTTATCCACAGTACTTACTCGCAGGAGTTACAGCTTTCGAGGGAGTCTTACCACACAGGCGACATACGACTACAGAGAATGAAAGCACAGATAACGGAGGACGAGATGAGCGACGAAGACTCAGTCACCAACGTAGACATCACAGGGGTGAGATTATCTCGGAGTGGGGGGATTATTTTGGAGGGGGATTAATTTGGAGGGGGGATTATCTTGGAGGGGGATTATCTTGGAGTGGGATTATTTCGGAGGGGGATTTTCTTGGAGGGGGATTATCTTGGAGGGGGGATTATCTCGGAGGGGGATTCTTGAGCTGATATAAGTTAATGTTTGGTACTCTGAAATTTTAAAATTGGATAGTGATGCAGGTAGTTAGTTAAGTTGCCGATATGGATAATCTGGGTCAAGTTTCATTCCTAATATGTCCGAACGGTAGAGTGCCAAAACAATTGTGCTTTTGCCTCTGATTTCTACTAGTGTGCAGAAGGTACAAATGAAATCCATACTTACTTTATCATCAAAACATTTTCTGATGCAGCAAGCTAGGAGGATGGGATGGTTTAAGTGCCTGGTAAAATATGCTTGAAAGGAAATGGCATTGTGCCTGCGATCTATGATGCTATCCTAGAAGGCAAAAGTGTTCCTCACTGTTGGATGTGAAAAAACTGCACTTCAGCATCGGGTTGTTTTAAAAACGATACTTAGGTTAGCAATCTCTCAACTATTAGGGAGGCTGGAGGAATGGGAGGGGCTGGGTTGGGGCACAGAAATTACTCCTTTTGTTAATAGTAATAAGACAATAGTGTACATAACACATTTTTATAGGAAATACAGTGTGGGAGGGTTAAGGGGGGAGGCAGCAATTTCAAGTTGACTGGGGCAGGGGAGGGGGAACCTATGACCGCACTAGATAATTAACAAACATAAACACGATCCTCCTTTCCTTTCTCCGTCGCTCTTGTAGGCCACTCCGTCCGACAGACAGAGGCAGGATTCGAAGTGTTCGCTGGACAAGGAGTTTGTCACCTCCATGCAGGAACAGCTTTCGAATCTCCGAGAATCCAGGCTGTGTCAGGTATGCCTGGAGACGGAAATGGCAACGGTGTTCTGTCCGTGCGGTCACATGATCTGCTGCGAGACCTGTTCCAAAGAGTGTTTCCGCTGTCCGATCTGCCGAGCCGAGGTGACCTACGTACAGAGGGTCTTCTTCGGTTGAGTCGAAACTGAGTCCGAGATGAGACATTGATATATATATGCATGCAATATTAATGCATGGGGATGACTATGCACTCTGCAAAACTACATTGGTTTATTATTATCATTACACAAACTATATATCGAGATACTTTTTAATGCTAACGTTAATCCATTTCAAAACGTGAAACTCTTCTCATAGAACTTATGAATATGCATAAGTGATATATAAATATATATATAAATATATATATAATAAAACTGATGTGAATATGCATAAATTTTTACTGTATACTCAAATTTAACAGAAATTGGTATAATATTTTCTCCACGGTCATACAAGCAGTTCATCAAGGTTTTTTTACAATTTTTTTTCAAATATTATTTTGTTGTAAGACTTGCAGAATTTGCTGACCAATGGGAAACTCTGCATAGTAATACTTTATCAAGAGGCTTTAAATCGCAACATATCTTTTGGGTAATAGCGTAACAGACGGAATTTATAAGCGTATTTTGCAAGCGAGGTTTTTTTCGGGACCAAGTGGTAAGCGAGACATTTCCAGTTCAGCTGTTGGACATTTTTGAAGTAGCTAGGATTATGTATGTTTGTTAATAGTAAACTAGATGTAGTCTTATTATATCTTCATTATATCTACAATTTAGACTATTTGAATGACAGGACCAATGGTGACTACTGAGTGTATAAATATTCATAAGAAGAACTATAATATGCATATCAGTCGGCAGAGTCGAACTGTGGATATATATAGTACTATGAAAGGCTGAATAATGTTGTGGATGCATGATGAATATTTATGAGAGAGGATACCGATATGCAAATGTGGTTAGAGATCGCTGATCAAACTTCGACCAAGACCTGTTACACATTACTAGATATATTAAACACCATCAGGATCGCACGGTTACAGTCTCGATGTAAGGGGTCTGGGGTTGAGATGTGGAACCAATTTTTTTTTTGGTACGTACTCTCTAGCTTGTGTGACTTTTTTATGGAAGAAAAAACCAATATGTACGTCAAACCAGAGATGGAAGGAACTTGCTATTTGTTTCTGTTTGGTGATATCGTAGGTTTCAGCTATGACAGTAAGCATGACCATTCTGCAGTCATTAGTGAGTGTTGGAGTGGGGTGGGGGGGGGGGGGGGAGATGGTGGCATATGGAGAGGGTAGGGAGTTGATGTAAACAAAAAAGAACTCTGTCATGTTTTTAACATTCGAATAAACAATTACTTACCAGTTAACATCAAAAATGTTTAAATATATGAAAAGAAAGGAAAAAGATAATCTATGTAATATTATTAGTTGCATAACTTTGTACAACACTTTTGAACTCCAAAACTTGTCAGTTTGAATGTCCTTGCCATAAATGAGCGAAGAAGTAAAAGTGTCTGCCAGGCTTATTCCTAATTAAGATTTAAGGTTTTGAAAGTTATCTTAACTGGAAAGTTTGGTCGTTACAGCAATCATCAACAGATACAGAAGTTCATGGATTTAGAACACAGAAATTTCTAAACATTTAGTTCTGGTCACTACATGATAATTGTAGGTCGATGATGGGATCACCTAAATTTTGAAACTTACGAAATTATGAAATTTACGATGCAAAATAACAAGAAAAATGTACCCATAATGGTTTTGCTATTATCGTTCTTCGTCACATCACCAGCGACCAATCTCTCGTGATTTATACAAAGTCCTTTTTTTTCGGTACAAATTTCAGTATATTTATTAATTTAAATTTATTCCTAATTTGGGTTCAGTTCACCTTCCTTGTAAGTTTTGGATTTAGTTAAAACATCTTGACAAATTGAAAGCATTTTTTATTATGCATGGTATTGTTTTCGTCACATTATTCAGTTACAGCAACTTTGAACGTTTTCTTTTTTTGCTTCATAAAGGTAGTTGTAGTACTCAGGGTATATACTAGATCTGTTTATAGAGTCCCACAGAATGTCAAATCTTGATTGTTGCATGAACTTGTATTTTTGTGTGTACTGATTTGTAAAGGAATTTTGGTTATTTGAAATGGGTCATTATATTTTCTGAATTGTGCCCAAGTACATGCAAGACACTGTAATTTTTGACCAATTAATTTCTTTTTCTGGAAACTGAATGATCTCACCTTTAACTATAGGTTGGACTTAATCATATTTGTCAGTATTTGATTACAAGTGGTTCTATGCAGAATTTTGTTAATTAATTCATTGTCAAAAATTCTGTTCAATTCAAAAAAATATATATATATATTATGGGATGTTATGAAATTATTTTTCAAATTTTTTCACCACATCATTGTTTTTAAATCCCTGAGTTTATCAACAACAAAGAAAGCCTTGTATTCATTTATTTATTTAAAACCAGACTGGATTCCCTCCTAAGAAATTAGACTATCTAGAAAAATTATCCAAATTTATCAAATTGTTATCAAGTTAAGTAAGTTAAATATCTAACCATCATAGGCTATATTAATAAGTATTCAAACGAAAAAAGAAACAGTAAATCTTATATCCCCAGACGACTTCCTTTTAACAAATCTTTGAAAGATACAGGCAGTTTGGTCGGGTGAAGTCTTAAATCACACATATTCCATACAGAATATAAATACTGGGGTATTTTGTACTCCCGGTAGCAGGGTCCTCTCTGAACCTTGTATTTTTTAGTCAAAGGTCATTTGGGGTCACCAGGGGTCAAATTATGAAAACCTTGTAAACACAATATCTCAAGAAGGGAATCATGGGCAGACCTCATATTTAATGTGTAGGATGTACCACATTGTTTAAAAGAAGCCTATTGTTTTTGATGGAGGGCAAAGGTCATTTGGGGTCACCAGAGGTCAAATTGTGAAAACCTTGTAATCACGATATCTCAATACTGGAAGCTTGGGCTGACCTCTAATTTAGTGTGTAGAAGTACCACATTGAGTTAAAGAAACCTATTGTTTTTGGTGGAGGTCATAGGTCATTTGGGGTCATCAGAGGTCAAATCGTGAAACACTTGCAAACATGTACACCCTCACTATACATTACATCAGATTCATGAAGAAAACTGCTCATGTTACATCATCGAAACTACAATGCATTTTTGCATTCTGGTGTGTAATGTGCACAAACTCCACCATGGTATTATTTTTTCTTTCTCCATCCCAGCTCTGTATCCTTTTTTAAGTTTACTCCTTTCTTTTTCATCTTTTAATAGGAAGTTTAGTGAATGTTTTTTTTATTTTATGTTGAGATATGTATAGTTTAAGTACTACCAATTAGAACACACTTTTTCAGGCATGTTTTCTGACTGGCAAAATTTAGCATAATTATGTAAATAATTGTATATGTCATGAGTTATATTTTTGGTTTTCTCCTTTTTTTTCTTCTCTCTCTTTCTGAACGTTTTGTTTATCTCTTTTTAAATATTTTCACAATTTAATAGGTTGGCTTCATAGATCTATATTTACAGGTAATGTGGCGTATTAATATTTAGAATATATTATGATGATGTGTTGTCACGGTTACGTCCACAACGGTGAGTTAAAAGTAAACAAAACACAAAAACAAAAAAAAAACAGACACAATAGATAAAAAAGTTATGGTTTCGTCCATTTATTATTTAGTTCATCGTCCAGAGTTTAAGGAGGACATATCGTAACTGAGTTGAACATCTGACGGTGAAGGACAACAATCTAGGGGTGGGGGAAGGGTGTGGGAGGGGGTGGGAGGGGGGACAGTGGATTTCTTTCTTCTCCTATTTTTGTCTTATTTGTATTCTAACCACAGAATTTATGCACTTGGAAAGAATTTGGCACAATAAGAAAATAAAAAAAACTAAATTTTGTTGTTGTTGGTTATCTCTTGTTCCTTTATATTGTTAGAATAACATATGGTCCTAAGACATTGAAAAGTTTGAGTGCACTTCTTCTGTAAGGAAACATTTTGGTAAAGAATAAGGAACTGTTGCCTTTTCCCTTCATATTGGTTTGGTTGTACGGAAAACCTTTGTGGACATCACCAGAAATTACCAGAGGGGCTGGGGGGCGGGGGGGGGGGGATATTTACGTTTTAATCCTGATCAAACTTTAATAAGAAATATTTTAATTGTCAATTTAATATGTCAATTGTTTTTCTTAACACAACAAGATTCCCTACTCTGACCTCTCCTTCCCACCCTTCTTCCTTTCCCCTCCTCTTCCCATACCTCCCCACCCACCCTCCCTCCCTTCCCACCCTCTCTACAGCCCTTGTCTGTCACCAAGTATGAAAACTTTAGAAGAATACCATCACCTTTGCAAAGTAAGGGTTTTATCCTTCTAAACTTATACATATGGCCTTCAACATTATTTTGGCTCAAGTTTGCCCTGTAATGAAGTATCTGGATTCATTTGGTTTCTTTCGACCCAATTACATTGCCCACAGAATTCATGAGTGTACAGTATACATTATCACCTCTGTCTTTTCTTCATCTCTCTGAATACCACCAGACAAATAACCACTCAAGAAGCAAACAAAAAATGGCAAACCCAAATTTTCACTTAAAACCACTTCGTTTACTGTACAAAGAGTGGAAAGGGGTGCCATCCATCTGTGGGTGTTAAAGTTCTGGCAAGGTGTAGAACCTTTGAGAGAAGTTTGCTTTTGGTTTTTGTATAACCGTGGCAAATATTAGCATTTAATTTCCTATATAAGAATTCAAAGGAGCCATTCTCACATAATCAGTGGGTATGGTAACCCTGTGTTATCCAGATAAGGCCTTTCCTTTTCGTAGGGACAGAAGACACTCGTGGGCCAGTTTTGTTAAGCCCAATAGAAGATATAGCTGCTTTTTAGGAATGGTGAAACATTAATGGTAGTTTCAGAATCAAAAGAATAGATTTCCTTACTATTTACCTGTTATTTTTTCATGAACCATCCCTCCCCTCCCCCCCCCCCACCCCAGGCCCTTATCAAGCTTTCCCGGAACTTGGTGAAGTTTGATCATGATTTACCAATACTTGATATTTTGACTTTAATGAGTTGGTTAGTTGTAACGAGTCAATTCATGTTTAAGGTTGAACCGCACCATTACCTGTAAAATTCTCGACTTGAGTCATTACCTCTATGGGGGGGGGCGGGTGGGGAATGGAGTCAATTCAATTTTGAAATTTCGAGTAAGGTAACCAGCCTTCCTTGATATCTGGGGATAGTACCCCAGGTTTTATATACCGTCCTCTGTATTAAAAGTTTGGCAGAAATGATTGTACAATCCTTGGAATATCCCTGAATTTGTGAAAAGGCCCTGAAAAATGTTCATTTGGCCTTATAGTGTATTAGAGACAGCTTGAAGCTAAGATGTGCTTGTTTGTTAACAACAAATGTACATAGTTCATTCATGTCTCAGTTATCCCTGTTCAATGAATAATAAACATGAAGAGCATAATTTCATACTTATTATGTTAAGTGATGAATAATAAGACTTCCAGTTACCTTTTACGTTGTGCCCTTTATTTGTGGGGGGGGGGGGGGGGGAGATTTGAATTTATATCGTGGCCTTAAACACACTTGTCTGAATGTGGTGTTCTAAACTTGGGCATTTCACCTCCGTCCTTGAAACAAAGTCCAAAACAATGAGAGACCCTCAAAAAGCCTTCCTTTAAACATAGTGTGGGTGTTAGTATTGATGTCAATATGGCCAGGGTGTGGGGGGAGGGGAGGGAATGGGGGGCATGGGAAAGTGTCAGCAAACTCAGCGTTTATATCATGTTCCCAGATTTCCTGGAATTAATATGGTCACCATAATTTATTGACACCATAATTTATTGAAGTGTGAGAAATCGCGAACAAAGAAACGTCTCATGCCGGTAATCTGACCTAGTTTCGAATGAGGTGTAACAGAAGTGTTAGACACCACCATCGATCCCAGAAAATACACACACAGCTTGCTACCGTCGGTAATTAGACACTAGTGTACAGTCAGTACATACAGCTACGGTCAATACCCATAACACAGTGTACATAGCAGCGATGGACATCCCGGGTCTAGATAAAAGATAACAAGGTATCACGTTTCATTACTGTCTGCATTTTATAGCGACAAGAAGAAAACATCATTTGCAAGCAATAGAAAGTTAACTTTTTCAGAGCGCGGTTTGGGGCGAGTCTTCAATGCCTTTAAGTCATGACTCATTTCACAACATTGTACATTTAGTTTCATTTAATACTGGTGACCAGTCACATCACATCCAGGTATCAGACAAAAAATATATTTAGAATGAAGTAGTTCAAACTAATTTGGAAGCTCAATTAACAGGTAACAATTTATGATCATTTGTCTTTAATATAAATATATTTCTGGTACAGAGCACACATTATGTATAGCCTATTCATACTATTACTGTAAAATAGAGTAATTGGAATTTGTTATAAAAAATTTAAAAAATGACAACTATGGATGATATATCTTTGCATCCTAGCAGTCCCAAGATAAGCAAATATAGACAATATGATGGATTAATACAAGTCCCCCCCCCCCAAAAAAAAACCCAATAAAGAAATCACAAAACTACTATACGACCGTAACTCTCAAATTCCTGTACCACATTACAAGAAAACTTGTTATACAATTCAGGCACGAAGTGACACAAATATATCGAGTGATTAATCTTTCGCAAGGTCCGATGAATTTGAGACGCCTGTTCTATTTTGCTTTCATATTTTTCTTCTACATTTCCTGATTTAACGGTTAGTATAACACAATCATTTCCTTTCAAGGTGGGAATTTTAGAAACCGTCATCATCATTTTCCTAACAAAGTACGTCATTCCACTTTCTCTTTCGTAATAAAATCTTCCGATTTGATAGAGTTACCATATTTCTCTGGGTCGAAAAGAGGGACACGGCGTCACGGAGGAGTAGTATCGCCTGAAATAGCAACATCATAAAATTTCAACAAATTTTGAAAAAAAATGGATCTACATGATAGAAAAAACGAAAATGGCTTTTAAGGTTTTTTTTTTACCTAAAGATGTGGAAATGTTCAGCAAACTTTTGCAACAAACTTCAGCCCCTGGAAGATCTCTTAAACCGTCTTGTTTATGCCATTTGTAGGAATAAGACTTAATGCTTCATATTCAGCATAATTCTTGTATATATACAATGAACTTGTATGAACTGCATTTCCAATTTTTTTTCTACAGTTCCCAAGAGACAGACAAGTGTAAAATGGATGGATTTGATAGATGGAAATATCACACACTTTTGAGAATTTATATCAAAAATAAACTTTATATGTTATTACTAGCACACCTACTATAGAAAATTAGTGTGCAAATTACAAAAGCCAAAATACAAAAGTTAGAAAAAAAATATATCATCAGTTTGGAACACTATGGTTTGTAGTGGATAGTGCCTGTGGCTGTGAAAATCTGGCCAAATGTGTTTGAAAGTTTACTTAACAGTGGTGGTAGGGGGGAGGAGGGGAAGGTTGGGGATGGAGAGGGTATATCCCCCAAAGTTTAGGTGCCCCCAAAGTGAAGTTTGCTATGTACCCCCTCCCTCCCCCAAAAAAAAGGAAAATCCTTAGGCAGGAAGACTCACAACATTTTTACTTCTACTGACAAATTTCTGCTGGTTTGGAAGCAAATATGGAATATGAGGAAAACTTCAAGGGGATTCTCCCTTTGGACCCCCTTGCCCAAAAGGTGTTCTCATTTTGCTTTGGCCTCCCCCCCCCCTTCTAAATGTCTGGTGACGCCACTGTTACCACAATATGTTTTTCACGTATATAGCAAAAAACTTCCAAAATGTTCTAACATGATTTTTAAGTTGACACAAAAAAGGTTTAACAACTGTCATTATTGATAATCTTATTAAATTAACATGTCATAATATTTTGGTTTTTGGTACTAATATTTGTTGCAGTTACTTGCTGTCGAGCCACATGGTTATCAGCTTGGATGACATAGATCCCTGGTTATTCAAAGTGGGGGTCGCGACCCTTCAAAACACTTTTTGAGGGTCGTAATAGAAGAAAAATACATTGCTGATAATTGTGAAAAAAAAATCATGAACATGAATTACTTTTATAGTTTCAAATTGTAGCACTACTTTGCAACAGCTCCCCCCTCCCCACAATCATGTCAAAGGAAAGGGGGCATACCTCATCCACTTGGCCTCCCTCCCCAGGCCACAACATCTGCCCAGTGGAGGGTAGTCAAGATGATGAAGGTGAAAGTTGGGGTCACCGAGCAAAACAGTTTCAAATCCAGCGACATAGATCTCATGAGGGAGGAAAGAGGGGGGGGGTGGGAGGGGGTGGAGGGATGGATTGCACAGGATAAGATAAGGGGTAAGATTATATGAAATGTGACAGGGATGGAGGGGGGGGGGGAAAGGGTTGGTTAAACCTTTGGAAGATTCACATAATGTCACAAACATTTAACTTATATCTGCTGGAAAGTGCCTTAGCACCTTTTCTTTCAATATGCTTCAAGGTGGTGTAATTAAGTCTTTAATATCATTGTTGTCATTGGCCCTTGTACGTTAATACCATGAAAACCTGGTACCTACATCGCCAGCTCCTGTGCAATATCAATATCACAAGGTATGGATTTTACACTTCGGTTTCCAATTCATCGGTCGCTTCTAGCAGTCATGTGACGTCACGCTTACGGTCATGTGACGTCACCGCAAGAGAAATTACCAAGCAGCCGCCATTGGTCAGTCAGCTGTGTTTGGTGGAGCAGGGTGTGTCGCCACTTTTGGGTGGTTGTTGGGTGTCACCGGTGGTTGCACGGACGTGGCTCTAGATGGCGTCATCGTGGTGGCCCTACTCATGGGGTCGGCTCCCTCTTCCTGCCAAGCAAAGTTTGTCCGTATGTCAAACAGATTTAGAACAGACAGCCTCTGGTGATAACGGTTAAGCAAACTTATTTCAACGACTCGACAAACATTGTTACATTCACAAACGCTGTCAATAATTTGATGTCGGTCTCAAAGTGTTTCAATCCGTATTTGTCTTTTATCAATTTCACACTATACCATTAACTTTTAAAAGAGCATATTGGTGAATATTATTCCCTCCCATAAATTCTGCAATTTACTTTGGGTTACCAGTAACCTAAGCAAGGAAGATGCTATTAATGTCACCACTTTCAGTGTGTTAGAAATTCCTTAAAGTTTCCAAAGGGCCGGCCCCCCCCCTCCCCCCTTGTTTTGTCCTTTCAAATTAGTTCCAGACATTTGAGGAGTGGCAAGGCAGATAATTAAATTGCATAGTGAGGCAAAAATGTTTTGAGGGAAGAAAAATATCTTTTTTAAAGTTTGACCAGAAAGCCAGTTTGCTTTGTGATTCCTTGCCGTACAAGTTGCTCAAAACTTAAAAATAAGTATCTGAAATAATGTAGAGCAAGTGATCGAGTTAAATTTGTCGAAAAATTAAGTGAGAACCAGAAATGATTTGTAGCAATCCCTTGTGGGCATCAACCATGTCATTCACTCATATGGATTTTACAGTATACAATTTTAAGCCAAAATGTTTCAATATCCAGGAAGAACAGTCTTCCTATGTGAAATATAGACACATTTTTACCCAATTTTGAGCTAGCAAATCCCTTTAATAATTGTTTTACATGACATTGTTTGTACACTGTGAAATAGTTTCAAGAAATTGGCTAATTTTTTCACCATTTGAGATGGCCTTTTTTGTCCCCTTGAGCCAGTTTGTGTCCATTTGAGATAACCTGTTGACCCCTTCAAGCTCAGAGGGTGAAAACTGATAGGAGGTTTAAGAGCATGTTTAAAGCAATCTGAGTACATGAACTCAGATTTCATTACCTGGATGCCAGGTATGTTTCGTTGAAGACCTACAGAGGCCCATCACAGAACTAAACTGAACTGAAATTTGACCAAACTATGTTCACCAAAAGAAACCACAACGTTGGAGAATTCACAGATTATTTGTAGAGGGGACACAAAACATATAACAAAATGGGGGTTTCCTGTTATTTTTGAGATTGTTGTTATAAAAACTTTTATGAAATTAAACTAAAAAATTTTTATTTAAATTTTTTACTAAAAATTTTAAACTAAAAAAAAAAGAAACTAAATTTTTTTATGAAATTTGCAAGGAAAAGATGGCATTTTATACTTCCTATTACCAAATCACTCATGAGAAAATGTTCACAGAAATATTTTTGTTTTGTTGTATTTTCTAAAAGCAGGAACCATCTGAGTACACACTTACTAGTTTTTGAATAAGTTCAGCTGTTCATTAGGAATTACTCAAACCCCATCATTTGTAACATTGTTGACAAGAACTGTCAGGCTTGCAAGTTTTTGTCAAAGCCAATTGTATCAGTTAATTATTTCACATGACATCAGATTTCAGGTTGCAAATATTAGTGTGATCCTCAAGTAATCATATTTTGCGAGTAAAACTGGACAAAGCTAAGTTCAGAAGTAAGCACTGTGACTGGCATTATCAAATTAAAAGCCCAAATTGAAATCTTTCCTGTATAGTCTAAGTAAAGGATACACTTTTGTTGGGCAAGGGAGGCAGCTGGAAGATCGATGGTGGTTGGGTCAGCCTCAGCTGACCGAGAGAACCTAGAAGGAAACAAAAAAAATCATAATAATAATAACTTGAATCTTTGATTGAGCTGAGTAAGTTAACTAGCTGTTTTGCATGTAGTATCCATTCTATTACCACAAATATTTCGTAACGTACAATTTTTTTTCTTTTCCATTTAACTCGCAAAAGTTTGAAGTTGGCATATTACTTCATTTAATATTCCCTGATGTGATTTTGGTTGATAGTTACGTGAACAAGTTTTTAGATCTTTCAGCTACGTTTTCCTTTAAAAATGTTGAACAATTCTAATACCCATCAGACTGTTATAAAAAAAAGAATTTAACACAAAATGCATTTCTTTAGTGAGCAGCTTTTGATTCTGAAATTCGTGGTCGGGACACTTTCTTTTATGATCTATTAATCACCTTCAATGGAGAATCACACATCTAGTGACAATAGCACGACTGCTTAGAAATTATAAACCACGTGAATTATTACTATATCTGGTGCGAAATTTGCTTTAGAGGGAGCATGGCTTTAGGAATACCTGTAGGGTGGAAATATTGATGTGCTCTAGGGTTGTAAAGTTGACCGGTTCGACTCGGCATGAAAACGGCCGGAAGGCTGACATCTGAAGAAAAAAAAAAATCATGAAAAGTGTTGATCAGGCAAAATAGCTATGATGTTCCTTCCCTACCCCACCTCTCCCTCCCTCATCCCAAATCATAGCCCTCCACCTACCCACACCTCTCACCCACTGCCCAATACAAACCACTATCCTATCTTGAACACAACAAAGTGCTACTCGTACTTTATGACCACATCCTTCCATCATTTTTGTGTTTACATTCAGGGGGGATCGTTACTCATAAGCTCCTCAGATGTGAAGTCTTGTGAACTCATGCACGTAATCCTGCTGAGATGAGGGACTGGCACTATGTCTTGATGGAGGAGATTAAGGTTTCTTCACGAGACGGCGATGATTGAGGTGAGGCGATAATCAAGAGATGTGTTTACATTCGATTCCCCACCGAAATTAAGAAGCGGTGATGGGAATAGGGACGACAGTAGTGTCTGGTGGCCCTCACACGAGTGGCTAACATGACGTTCTTTATTATCTTGTAAAGGTTATTAACCCAAATAGCGCAGACAGAATCCTCCGTAAAAAATAAAAAAACCCAACGGAAAGTCATTTCCTGACGAACGGGGTATTAGTCATTCGGTGACGTCTTAGTAATCAACAGACCGTAAATTAGTGGTACAGAGAGAGGTAAACTCTTGGGTAGGAAATAGACTGGCAATAAAATAAATCTAACAGGTGCAGTAAATTATTTGGGGAAAGAAAAGGAGCTATGGCAGTTTGAAGTTAGCAGATAGGAGCATGCTTAAAGAGGTTTGCTAGGTTGGATGATTATGATGGGAGGGAGAAGTCATGGAAATACATCCAAATAAGGGAAGTAAATCAAAATAGGGTACATTGAACCTGACCCACATGAAAAGCTTACAGGGGTTGCAAAGTTGGTAAGAGGAGAGTGGTGAAGCAAAGAGGCATCTAAACAAGGGGGTGGGGGGTTAGGGTTGGGTTCATTATGGATGTGTTTGTAGGGGTAGTGGGTTGGGGTTTATTATGGATGTGTTTGTGGGATTGGGGAAGCAGGAGGGGGGGGGGACTTTGTCAATTTCAAGTTAGTAGAGAGGATGCCTAAAGGAGGTTGCAAAGTTGGATGAGAGGTGGGATGGGGTTAAGAGTGATGTAAGTAAATCTACAGCATCAAGTTAATCACTAGAGCAGGAAAAGGGGGTAACATGGAGCTGGTCCAGATGAGGATGAACCATAAGGAGGGTTGCAAACCAATTTGGATGAGGGAAGGGATGAAGGAAATGTCATGAAAATAAATCTAAGAGGTTCAGTAAATCACACATTCTTAGCAAAA
>KN883576.1:63858-83693 GCA_000934455.1 Apostichopus parvimensis | reverse complement strand
TGTATAGCCTATTCATACTATTACTGTAAAATAAATTAATTAGAATTTGTAACAATAAAAAAGAAGATGTCAACTATAGATGATATATCTTTGCATCCTAGCAGTCCCAAGATAAGCAAAAATAGACAATATGATGGATGGATTCATGGATACAAGCCCCCCCCACCCCCCTAAACAAAACCCCTTTAAAGAAATCACAAAAATTCACTTGATCAAAACTACCGAAACTCTCAAATTCCTTTACCATATTACAAGAAACTTGTTATACGATTCAGGCATGAAGTGACACAAATATATCAAGTGATTAATTTTTCGCAAGGTCCGATGAATTTGAGACGCCCGTTCTATTTTGCTTTCATATTTTTAGTCTACATTTCCTGATTTAACGGGTAGTATAACACAATCATTTCCTTTCAAGGTGGAAATTTTAGAAACCTTCATGATCATTTTCCTGACAAAAGTACGTCATTCCACTTTCTCTTTCGTAATAAAATCTTCCGATTTGATAGAGTTACCATATTTCTCTGGGTCGAAAAGAGGGACACGGCGTCACGGAGGAGTAGTATCGCCCGAAATAGCAACATCATAAAATTTCAACAAATTTTGAAAAAAAATGGATCTACATGATAGAAAAAACGAAAATGGCTTTTAAGGGTTTTTTTTTTACCTAAAGATGTGGAAATGTTCAGCAAACTTTTGCAACAAACTTCAGCCCCTGGAAGATCTCTTAAAGCGTCTTGTTTATGCCATTTGTAGGAATAAGAATAATGCTTCATATTCAGCATAATTCTTGTATATAGAAAGAGCACACATAACTGACAGCAGATAATACAATGAACTTGTATGAACTGAATTTCCAATTTTTTTTACTGTTCCCAGGAGACAGACAAGTGTAAAATGGATGGATTTGATGGATGGAAATATCACACACTTTTGAGAATATATATCAAAAATAAACTTTATATTTTATTACTAGCACACCTACTATAAGAAAATTAGTATGCAAATTAAAGCCAAAATACAAAAGTTAGAAGAAAAAATATATCATCAGTTTGGAACACTACGTTTGTAGTGGTTAGTGACAGTTGGCTGTGAAAATCTGGCCAAATGTTAACTGTTTTTGAAAGTTTACTAAACAGTGGTGGTGGGGGGGGGTGAAGGTTGGGGGTGGAGAGGGTATGTCCCTCAAATTTTAGGTGCCCCCAAAGTGAAGTTTGCTATGTCCCCACCCCCCCCCCAAAAAAAAACAAAAATCCATAGGCAGGAAGATACACAACATTTTTACTTCTACTGACAAATTTATGCTGATTTTGAAGCTGATATAAATTGTGAATATGATGAAAACCCCAAACCTTCAAGTGGATTCTCCCTTTGGACCCCCCCTTACCCAAAAGGTGTTCTCATTTTGCTTTGGCCTCCCCCCCTCCCCCTCACTTCTAAATGTCTGGTGACGCCACTTTTACCACAATGTGTTTTTCACATATATAGCTAAATGTTTTAAAAAACATGATTTTTAAGTTGGAAAAAAAAACGTTTAACAACTGTCATTATTGATAATCTTATTAAATTAACATAATGTCATTACAATTTTGTTTTTGGTACTTTCATACTAATATTTGTTGCATTTACTTGCTGTCAATGTGGTTATCAGCTTGGATGGCATAGATACCTGGATATTCAAAGTGGGGGTTGCGACCTTTCAAAACAGTTTTTGAGGGTCGTAATAGAAAATTCTGAAGAAAAATACACTGCTGATATTTGTGGAAAAAAAAAAAAGTGAAAAAATCTTGAACATGAATTACTTTTATAGTTTTAAAATGTAACACTATATTGCAACAGCTCCTCCCCCCACCCCACATTCATGTCAAAGGAAAGGGGGCATACCTTATCCACTTAGCCTCCCTTCCCGGGCCACAACATCTACCCAATGGAGGGTAGTCAAGACGATGAAGGTGAAAGTTGGGGTGACCGAGCAAAACAGTTTCAATGCCTGCGACATAGATCTTATAATGAGGGAGGAAAGAGGGTGGGGTGGAGGGAGGGGGTGGAGGGATGGATGGAACAGGATGAGATAAGGGATGAGATTATATGAAATGTGACAGGGATGGAGGGGGGCGGGAAGGAGTTGGTTCAACCTTTGGAAGACTCACAAAATGTCACATACATATACTTTATATCTGCTGGAAAAGTGCCTTAGCAGAATATGTTCACCTTTTCTTTCAATATGCTTCAAAGTGATGTAATTCAGTCTTTATATCATTGCCCTTGTACGTTAATACCATGGCAACCTGTGACCTACATCGCCAGCTTCCTGTGCAATATCAATATCACAAGGTATGGATTTTACACATTGGTTACCAATTCATCTGTTGATTCTAGCAGTCATGTGACGTCACACGTACGGTGACGTCACGCAGCAGCCGCCGCCATTGGTCAGTCTGCCGTGTTTGGTGGAGCAGGGTGCCTCTCCACTTTTGGGTGGTTGTTGGGTGTCACCGGTGGTTGAACGGAAGTGGCTCTAGAGGGCGTCATCGTGGTGGCCCTACTCATGGGGTCGGCTCCCTCTTCCTGCCAAGCAAAGTTTGTTCGTATGTCGAACAGATTTAGAACAGACATCCTCTGGTGATGACGGTTAAGCAAACTTATTTCAACGACTCGACAAACATTATTTCATTCACAAACGCTGTCAATATTTGATGTCGGTCTCCAAGTTTTTCATTTCTATACACATTCTGGAACAGAGGTAAGCTTGCTTTGTTTGAAATCCGTATTTGTTTTTTAATCAATTTTCACGCTATAACCATTAACTTATAAAAGAGCATATTGGTGAATATGATTCTCTCCCATAAATTCTGCAAGTTACTTTGGGTAACCAGTAACCTAAGCAAGGAAGATGCTAAATGCCATCACTTTCAGTGTGTTAGAAATTCCTAAAATTTTCCAAAGGCCCCCCCCTCCCCCTTCCTGGAGTTTTCGTCCTTTCAAATTATTCCCAGCCATTTGAGGAGTGGCAAGGCAATTAATTAAATGGCATAGTGAGGCAAAAATGTTTTGAGGGAAGAAAAATATCTTTTTAAAGTTTGACCAGAAAGCCAGTTTGCTTTGTGATTCCTTGCCATACAAGTTGCTGAAAACTTAAAATAAGTATCTGAATAATGTAGAGCAAATGATGGAGTTAAATTTGTCCTAAAATTAAGTGAGAACCAGAAATGATTTGTAGCAATCCCTTGTGGGCATCAACCATGTCATTCACTCATATGGATTTTACAGTATAAAATTTTAAACCAAAATGTTTTGATATCCAGGAAGAACAGTCTTCCTATGTGAAATATAGACACACTTTTACCCAATTTTGAGCTAGCAAATCCCTTTAATAATTGTTTTACATGACACTGTTTGTACACTGTGTAATAGTTTCAAGAAATTGGCTAATTTTTCCACGATTTGAGATGGCCTGTTTGTCCCCTTGAGCCAGTTTGTGTCCATTTGAGATTACCTGTTGACCCCTTGAAGCTCAGAGGGTGAAAACTGATAGGAGGTTTAACTGCAAGTTTAAAGCAATAGTACATGAACTATGAAGCAGATTTCATTACCTGGATAATAGGTATGTTTCGTTAGGGACCTATAGAGCTCCTTTCACAGAGCTAAACTGAACTGAATTTGACCAACCTATGTTCACCAAAAGAAATCACAGCATTGGAGAATTCACAGATTAATTGTAGAGGGGACACAAAAACATATAAAAAACAAAGGGAGTTGACTGTCTCCTGTTGTTTTTGTACATTGTTGTTATAAAAACTCTATTTTATGAATTTTGCAAGAAAAAGACAGTCTTTACTTCCAATGACCAAATCACTCATGAGAAAATTTTCACAGACATATTTTTGTCTTGTTGTATATATTTTCTAAAAGCATGAACCATCTGAGTGAGTACACACTTACTAGTTTTTGAATAAGTTCAGCTGTTCATTAGGAATTACTCAAACCCCATCATTTGTAACATTGTTGACAAGAACTGTCAGGCTTGCAAGTTTTGTCAAAGCCACCAAATGTATCAGATAATTATTTAACATGACATCAGATTTCAGGTTGCAAATAAAAGTGTGATCCTCAAATAATCGTATTTTGCGAGTAAAACTGGACCAAACCAAGTTCAGAAGTAAGCACTGTGACTGGCATTATCAAATTAAGAGCCAAACTTGAAATCTTTCCTGTATAGTCTTAGTAAAGGATACACTTTTGTTGGGCAAGGGAGGCAACTGGAAGATTGATGGTGGTTGTGTCAGCCTCAGCTGACCGAGAGAACCTAGAAGGAAAAAAAAATCATAATAAAAATAATAATAACTTGAATCTTTGATTGAGCTGAGTAAGTTAACTAGCTGTTTTGCATGTAGTATCCATAATATTACCACAATTATTTTGTAACGTACAATTTTTTTTCCCCCCCATATTAATCACAAAAGTTTGAATTTGGCACATTACTTCATTTAATATTCCAGATGTGATTTTGGTGAAAATTAAGTCAACAAGTTTTAGGTCTTTCAGCTACGTTTTCCTTTAAAATGTTGAATTAATTCTAATACCCATCAGACTGTTATAAAAAAAAGAATTTAACACAAAATGCATTTCTTTAGTGAGCAGCTTTTGATTCTGAAATTCGTGGTCGGGACACTTTCTTTTATGATCTATTAATCACCTTCAATGGAGAATCACACATCTAGTGACAATAGCACGACTGCCTAGAAATTATAAACCATGTGAATTATTGACTATATCTAGTGCGAAATTTGCTTAAAGAGGGTTTGGCTTTAGAAATACCTGTCGGGTGGAAATATTGATGTGCTCTAGGGTTGTAAAGTTGACCGGTTCGACTTGGCATGAAAACGGCCGGAAGGCTGACATCTGAAGAAAAAACAAAAATTATGAAAGTGTCGATCAGGCAGAATAGCTATGATATTCCCTTTCCTACCCCACCTCATCCCAAATCATAGCCCCCACCCTTTCCCACACCTCTCCCCCACTGCCCAATACAAACCACTATCCTATCTTGAACTCAACAAAGTGCTACTCGTACATTATGACCACATCCTTCCATTATTTTGTTTTTACATTCAGGGGGGTCGTTACTCATTACATCCTCCCATGGCAGCCGATGTGAAGTCTTGTGAACTCATGCACGTAATCCTGCTGAGAGGAGGGACTGCCACACTATGTCTTGATGGAGGAGATTAAGGTTTCTTCACGAGACGGCGATGATTGAGGTGAGGCGATAATCAAGAGATGTGTTTACATTCGATTCCCAAAAAATTATGAAGCGGAGATGAGAATAGGAACAACAGTATAGTCTCGTGGCCCTCACACGAGTGGCTAATGTGACGTTCTTTATTATCTTGTGTAGGTTATTAACCCAAATAGCGCAGACAGAATCCTCCGTAAAAAATTAAGAACCCCGACGGAAAGTCATTTCCTGACGAACGGGGTATTAGTCATTCGGTGACGTCTTAGTAATCAACAAACCGTAAATTAGGGTAGAGACTAGAGAGAGAGGTAAACTCTTGGGTAGGAAATAGACTGGCAATAAAATAAATCTAACAGGTGCAGTAAATTATATGGGGAAATAAAAGGAGATATGGCAGTTTGAAGTTAGCAGGTAGGAGCATGCTTAAAAGAGGTTTGCTAGGTTGGATGATAATGATGATGGGAGGGATGCAAGTTATTCACTAGAGCAGAAAAAGGGGTAAAATGGAGCTGGCTCAGATGAGGATGAGCCATAAGGGGGGGGGGGGGTGCCAAACTAATTTGGATGAGGGAAGGGATGAAGGATATATCATGAAAATAAATCTAAGAGGTGCAGTAAATCACCCTTCACTTACTTATCTTGTGCAACTTACCTTTAAGGGCTGTGCGTCTGTTCCCTGACGGTAAGCTCAGTCTGTATTGCACTGCGAGCTGTTTCTCAATTCTCTCTTCGATTTGTTTGCGGGTCTTAGCTGTCAACTCCTGCCGTCTCTTCTGGCTCTCATCTGAGAACATCTGAAGCCTATCGAGGAACTGAAACAAGAGAAACACAAGATCACAACGAGTCAATAAATAACTCTTCGTAATCGGGTCTGGTTTGTGACCTACTCATCTGAGATAAATACATTCTCATTGGACAGTTCAATCTACTTTATGAAATCATATGAAGGATGAAGAAGTAGGTAGAATATAATTATACTACACCTCGCTCTGTATAGTACATCAAAATGTCAAAAAACTTTGCAACAACATACAGTGACATAAAACACTGCACGACATCAGATCATAATACTACGAGTCACAACGTAGTAAAATACGATATTCAGTGAATAATTTAGTGTTAACATTTTGTTGTAGCAGTTTTTGAAGGCTCTATAGCTTATACAAATTGATCACTACACTGTTCCTGTGTAAAAAAAGCTTTTATATACATCTTTACACTTACATAGCAATTTGACCATTTTGTATAGCATTTGGCGATACCCGGTAAATATTCCCTTGATATGACACAACACAGAACAACATTCCACTACCAGTCACCATGTGGGTCCCACAACATCGCAATAACCCTATTATTGCAAAACACAGGATGACATCATACCATAACAACGTGAGTCACAGTGCAAGTCCACCAACATGGTAACGTGCCTTAATGTAACAACACAGCATGACATCATATGATACCACTGCAAGTCTGCCACACTGTGTGATACTGTAGTGAGGTGGAGTTTTGAATATTCAGAGCTTGGTACTACTTCTATATCCTCAAGGGGGTTACACTATTGACCACTTGACCACCGTGATGTGAACTGTATCACTACGCTGAATGGAAGGCACGCTAGCGTGGTGCATCCCAGCGATTCCGAGCGTGGGTTTCCATTCAGCGTAGTGATACAGTTCATATCACTACCTGCAAACTGACGGAACCTAATTATTTAATGTGCATGTATACATTGCCGTTACTACATTAACTGCGGTACGATACTATTATGTAGGGTGAAGAGGGTGTCCAGCAAGTGGTCAATAGTGTAATCCCCTTGAGGATATAGAAGTAGTACCAAGCTCTGAATATTCAAAACTTCACCTCACTACAATACCACACAAGATAATACTGATATTTGAACTGGATGATGGACAAGTTCTAATGACACCAAATCCATTAAGTTATACAGCTGTGTAAAAGTAAGTGGACCTGACGTTTCGATCCTAGCAGGATCTTCTTCAGAGGCTGAATGACAGCTATAACACATGTGCAATGCCATACCACCACACAACAGCCCATGTCCTTCCAATGTTATACAACATCATACCATTTGTAATTGAATTAGATCCCTTTGTAAGGTCAGAAATACTGTTAGCAATAGAACACTGTGTAATGCCATACCACCTCACAACAGCCCATGTCATCCCATATTACAACAATTACCATATCATATAACATTGCCATGCTTAACCATAACACTGCACAATACCATTCCACATAGAACTCTCAAACCAAATGGACAGTGATAGTGTTGTAATGACATTTATAGATCCCTTGTACGGTCAGCAATCAGCTAGAACACAGTGCAATGCCATACCACCACACAACAGCCCATGTCATCCCATGTTACACAACAATTATCATATCACACAACACTGCACCACACCATTCCACATAAAACTGACAGACCGAATGGATAATGTTAGTGTTGTAAAGGCATTAGTTCCCTTGTACAGTCAGCAATCAGCTAGAACAATGTGCAATGCCATACCACCACACAACAGCCCGTATCATCCCATGTCACACAACAATATCATATCACATAACACTGTACCACACCATTCCACATAAAACTCTCAAACCGCATGGATAATGATAGAACATTCATAGATCCCTTGTAAGGTCAGCAATAGGGCTAGAACACTGTGCAATGCCATATCATACCCAGCCCGTCATCCCATAATACACCACAGCATCCCGCATAACACCGTTATGCTATACCATACCACACCAGATGGATAACGACGGGGTTTTACGGGACATCATGTGCCTTGATGATCAGCATTACGACTACATCTCAAATTAGTACAACTTACATCATCAGGTAAATCATTCCCCCATTTGGGTATATTGGCAGGTCTCTTGTATTTCTTGACGTGACTGTAAAAGGAGAGGAAAGGTCAACAGATCGTGAAAGATTTATCAGTCTGTAAGGCAGTTGTTTTACCATGCTATGCAGCCACACGTGCATTAGGGGAGAAGCCCAATGGCTTGTAATTTACATTACATGTTCTGGTGGCTATCCAGTTTTGACTCAATTTTTATTTTTCTACGATTTTGGAGACTATTTCAGATGGGAAAACCCTGGATTTATTCTGGAAGAAAACATCCACCTTACTCTTGCGGGCCAAACATTGACCCCACCAGATGCTAGATTTCAATAATGCTATTATCCACTCGAATATAGCACTGGTTTGTTAGCTAGATGGAATTTTATTATATTTCTAACATGTTCATGGGTAATGCAAAATTACCTTACATGCCAAAATTCTCATTAATTAAGAATATTCCAAAATTAACTCATAAAGTAAATTGCTCAAAGCATGTTGCTTATTTTCTCCATTTGTTGATAAACAAGAGAAAACCAACATATGCAAATGACCCATTTGTAAATACCCTCCCAATGTCTTCCCTCTACATGAGAATTACTCATAACTGGTGATAAAAACACAGGGTTGAAAACGCTTCCAGGACTAAAATAGCCTGCATAGTTTTATTCTGTTAATTAAAGGCACTTTAATCTGACAATTTTAGGAGGGCGAACTCACGTTAAAATTGTTCCATCTGACAGTCTTGTGTACTCTTCGTTATTGTTCTCCTGATTCCATCCCTGAAGAGGCGAGTCACCTGCCGGACCAAAAAACAACAACAAAATCAGTTTAAAACAAAACATCTTTAAAGAGCTTGAATAGTAAATGAAAAGACCAAACATTCCATAATGTTTAATACCTAAAACCGTCTGAATAACTTATCAGGTATTGCAATGCAAAAACCCTATTGGATGATGTACCTGAAACCTGTACAATACAGGGAATAACTTATCAGGTATCACATGGCAAAAACCCTATTCCATGATGTTTAATACCTGAAAGCTTCTGTACAATACAGGGAATAACTTATCCAGTATCGCATGACAACAACCCTATTCAAAACAGGCAAATTGCTATACAAGTGCAAAGATGTATAGCAGGTGTTTGTACAAAGGTAACCATAGGATTTTGTAAGGGAATGGTCTGAGCAATCAAAAGTGCTATACATAACTTGGAGTACTAAATAATTCCCTGAATATCTTACTTTACAATACATTACATAACATTACATTACATTAAACAAAGGAAAGCAAACAATCCCATGAATTGCTCAATACAAGTTACCTCCTGTAAACATGTTATATTTTGGGGTTTTAAATCCCCCCCCCCCACCAACAAAAAAAACATGAGTTATTTATCTGGAACTAAAAACCAAACTTCAAAGAAACCCAAAAGCAGAATGTCCAATAAATAATTCCAAGGTGGGAGAATGAAAGTTTGAGATGAAAAATTGTGTGTGTTCAAAATATGTGGGCTTAAAGTGGCTTTGCTATCCTCAAGTTGAACACATATTACCTTGACCAGCTTCGCCAGGTTTCTGCATCAACAGAGTATTGAGATGTTCAGTCTGCACTTGTTCAAGAGCCAGAGCCAATTCACGAATCCGGTTTCTATACCAAGAAAAGTAGGGGGCAAAAAATCAGAGATTATACCTGTATAGTCACTAAAATTACATATTAGCAGGGCAGATTAATGGTGATCTGGGACCCAGGATAAAATTATCAATTTTGGCCCCTCTGCCAGTAGCATAGCCAGTCCTCAATCACCCCCCCCCCCCTCACACCCTCCTGAGACAAATAGTTGAGATACAACCTATCCTACATGGATAAATGTTTGCCTGTTTCTCTCTTATGATAACAACAACCAAGTAGTTAGTATATAGAAACAATACTTGTATGTAAGTGCACTTAACATTGGATTTCATTAGCAAGCTATGGAGGCTAGTGAGACCCCTGATACTTGGGGCATTCCATCCCACCCTCTGTATATTACACCATATTTCACTTTCCCCCAACCGGGTCATCGCACCATCTGTAAATTACACAGTATTTCACTTTCCACACAAATTTCCACCAGATTGAAACATTTTTATGTTTTGTTTTGGAAGTTTTTTGTCAAGTTTGACTTTACCTTAAAGTTTGAAAAAAAAACACCCAAAAACATAACCAATGGAAACAGCAACTAATGAATTGTAATTCTTTTAGGATTTGGTATAAACTTATAATGGAAAAATGCCCAAAAATCAACATAAGAAACCGCAAAATGTTTGGAGATGAGATTCTTACTCGTAATCCTCTTGAATAATCTTGACTTCCTCCTCGTGGTGAGCAATCAAGACTTCTACATCAGCCTTAGGAACGACATCCTAAGAGTAAACAAAAATACGAGTAATGTTAACATTGTGAACATCCCAGCCTCAATTCTATGTGGCCATTATGTTCCTCACATATATCCAGCCCGGCCTATATAGGGATACATGTCAATTTTGACCGAATTAGCACCACTTTGGCCTACCACAGAGTAGCAAGCTTGTCGGGGAAAGGGAATCATAGCTTGAGTGGAATAATATGTATATTAAGATGCTTCTTACAGCATACATATTCATTAACTCTTTCTCTGAATGTGTCGATTGGACATACTTGACATACATATTCATTACCTCTTTCTCTGAATGTGTTGACTGGACAGACCCTACATACTTTGACTGGACAGACTTTACATACATATTCATTACTTCTTTCTCTGCATGTGTCGACTGGGCAGACTTTACATACATATTCATTACCTCTTTCTCTGCATGTGTTGACTGGACAGACTTTATATACATATTCATTACCTCTTGCTCTGCATGTGTTGACTGGACAGACTTTACATACATATTCATTACCTCTTTCTCTGAATGTGTTGACTGGACAAACTTAACATACATATCCAATACCTCTTTCTCTGCATGTATTGACTGGACAGACTTTACATACATATTCATTACCTCTTTCTCTGCATGTGTTGACTGGACAGACTTTACATACATATTCATTACCTCTTTCTCTGAAAATGTGTTGATTGGACAGACTTTACATACATATTAATTACCTCTTTCTCTGAATGTGTCGATTGGACAGACTTTACATACATATTCATTACCTCTTTCTCTGAATGTGTTGATTGGACAGACTTTACATACATATTCATTACCTCTGTCACTGCATGTGTTGATTGGACAGGACTTTACATACATATTCATTACCTCTTTCTCTGAATGTGTTGATTGGACAGACATGGCCGATAAACACCTGTCCTGGTAATCTTTGTTGAGAGAGAGGTCTTCTTTCTTCATAACACGGAGGTCCACACCAGTCAGGTCAAAGACTATCTCCTTAAGAGTTTCAGATTCTGAGATTCAAAAATGATAATGAAAATTAATTACAACAACAAAAGCAATAACTACAAAAACAAAACAGACATCATCATATCAACATTTTGAAATACTTTGATTAATTTTTTTCAGTATTTGATTGGTATTGCTACAAAAACGTTTCTTGGAGATTTAAATTTCTGCAGAGTTCTAAATTACTCACAAAGGTTAACATGTATTTGGCAATTTTCAATATTTTTTCCAATCTTAGATTTAGTAATACTTTGTAGGTGTGGTAAATTTTAACTGCTGAAAAACAAAGCAATCACATACAAGGGGTTAATTTCAAAAGTAAGGATGAAATGGTAAGAGTATGTTTATTGTTACCTGTTTCTTTGTCTTTGACAAACGGTTTATGCACCCTTGTATAATAGAAGACCAGAGGGAGGACCCCAGAGGGTTCCTCGTGGGTCTTGGCCTTCCTACCGGTCTCGATCTTATAGACAGGGAACGGTGTAGGAGCGAAGAGCTTTGTATCTTCCTCAGACTCAACTAACTGCACATCCTGAAAAAGAGGGAAAGAAACTTGTAATAAAACAAAAGGAATACCATGGCAACAGTTGCAGAAGACGATTAAATCTTAGGGGTGGGGGTACCAACATTGTGGAGCAGAAAGTCAACAATTAACAACATTTTAAAGGCATTGAAGACTCGCTACAAAATGCCTTTAAAATGTAGACAGTAATGAAAGGTGATACCTTGTTATCTTTTATCTAGACCTGAGATGTCCATTGGTGCTATATACACTGTGTTGTGGGTATTGACCGTAGCTGTATGTATTGACTGTACACTAGTGTCTAATTACCGACGGTAGCAAGCTGTGTGTGTATTTTCTGGGATCGATGGTGGTGTTGAACACTTCTGTTACACCTCATTCGAAACTAGGTCAGATTACCGGCATGAGACATTTCTTTGTGCGCGAGTCTTCACACCCTTTAATTACCATTATGCACCCTTTTATAAAAGAAGACCAGATCGAGAGTCATGTGACTTTAATTTGAAGGAGAGAAACCACAAACATAACTCAAAAGTATGTGACCAAAGCCATCCCCAAACCCCTCATAACGAACCAATTCTTAAAAGTGATTTACCAACTTTTTCCTCTTTACTACAGGCATTTTATTTTAATCTTCCCCATTGGAGACCTCTTTGCATTTCATACCACAAATTCTAGCATCTGAATGTCAACAATCAACAACATTTTAATTACCATTTGGAGAATCGTTTCAGAAGGGGGAAAGCCGAGTGTGTCTTAGTTTGAACAATTGTGATCTTATTTTGAGTAATACTCGTTAGGCTTGGTAAAAATCACAATTTTAACGCCGAAAATGGGGTCTGATCCTTCCTCGATTGTAGACTATCACAGGATTCAAATCGCAGGGTTTTGATCAGTGTTTACATTACAAATGGGACCCCAAGTGTAGGTTGGGCCATACTCATGGTCTAATAAGTAGACAGCGCCGTCGCATATTGCAAACTCACCAGTGCCTTCAGATCTTCCATGACCATGGTTCCCATAGCGACCAATTCATCAAATTGACCATGATGGACACCGAGTTTGATTGGTTCCTCCCTGGGTGACTTCACGCTCTGGGTCTCATCTTCAGACTCTTCGGAATCTACCGGTTTAGAGGCGGGAGCTGCAGGGGGGTGGGGTTTGGCAACAGAGGAAGGTGTAGGATGATCAGCCCCCGAAGTCTTGTCGAAAAGAGGTTTATCTCCGATGGGGAAGTTTAAAATAAAATGCCTGTAGGAAAGTGGAAAAGTTGGTTAATTACTTTAAGAATTGGTTATTAAAGAGGGGTTTGGAGATGGCTTTGATTGCATGTTATTTTTATGGTGTTTGATGGAAGTTTGGAGATGATGATGGCCCTTTCATTAAATAAGGTGTTAAGACAAATCAGTTGTTAAGACTAGACAATAATATGATTTAAACAAATGCCATTTTGCAGAATAAGTACAAATTCCACGTTGCTAATTAATGTTACTAGAAATGTAAAACTGAACCTTTCCATCTTGATCAAGGTATTAAAGTTCAAACCACACAAATGACTTAAAATATGACAAATATGTTTACAGAACATTATTAGTATGAATGTAACCCTAAATTATTTTCTGGCATACTTTAAAATTTAGGAGAAATTTTATCCAACATTAGAAAGCTAGTATTTGCTTGCTTTTTAAATTTATTCAATTTTTTTAATACCTTTGTATACTTTTATAATATTTTGCAAAATGTGGATATAAATATATTCAAATTCTAATCAAAAAATCATAAAAAATCAAGAAATTGATTTTCTACTTTAGAGATGCTACATATGTTAAGTCCTAGCACGGTCTCCTTCAGAGTCTGTTACCGATGAAGATCTTGTTAATATTTTCAAACTGAGGACCTTTAACAAATTCAAATTTGTGGATTAAATGTGATGGCAATAGTCTCTTTTAATGACAAATAATTAATGAGGATATGAGTAGAAAACTGGACGACATAAACACTTTTAATCTACCAACCTATCTCCTGGTTTAGCCATACTTTTCTTCTTCTGCTGCTTGTTAGCCACACCCCCTTTAGAACCAATCAGAGAGTTTCCTTTTGCCGGGGAAGGACTTTTTCCTGTTCCTTTCCCTGTTCAAAATGGGGTCAAACCAAGATAAAAGTCAGCGCTCTTTAATTTGTGTCACCGTACAAAAAATATTGTTGCGGTAACTTGTACATGAAATTAATGTAGTATTACATACCAAAGACGGAATAACATTTTGTTTTATCAATAAAAATATGCATAAACATGTAAATGTTTAAACAGTAAATTATTATTCACTTCCAAAGTATTGTACCACAGCCATATTGAACTGACACTCACAAATACAAAAATTGTTTAGCTGCTCTTGTAAAAAAGAATTATAGAATTAATTTTGCTGCACAAAATATGTACACAAAATTTCTACATGAAGATGCGTTATATATATGCAGCCTTTTATATACAAAATCTCAAATTGCTTCACAAAATTTAAACACTCAATTAATCTGTTATAGAATCATAAACAAAAAAAATATTTTTCTTTGTACCATAGGTGTTTACAACACGTTTTGTTTTAGCTTCACTTCAGTCATCCTTGTAAGGACGACTTCAGTCTTTCAAACGTAACACTTTTATTTTCGTGTCCCACACATTTCAGAATCATACCTCGACTCGACGGTTTCTCTTCTGGAAATGGTTCACTCTTCTTAAATTGCTGCTGTAATGTCAGGCTACACTTGACGTCGTCGAGTTGGATACCGATCGGCTGGTAAACCTTCACGTTCAGGGAGTAATCGTAACAGGGCTCGTGCGTCCAGAGGCCCATCTCCGCTGTGGGCGGCTTTGGAGCTGCAACTTCAACATAAACAGTTTTCGGTTCTTCATTGTCAGGTTCTTGGAAGGTGACCCTCTGTAAGATAAAACAGAAAATGATGGAAATCTTGGATTTCAAGTAGGATTTGACAATGCAGAGTGGAACCATGGGTAGAAGAAATGTAAGAGGGGTGAAAAGTGGGATGGAGGAAGAAAAGTATGTGGGAGGAAAGAAGAAAAGTGGGAAGAGGAGGAAGAAATGCAGGAGGGGAGAAGCAAAGTGGGTTAGGAAAACTATGTGAGAGGGGAGAGAAAGGTAACTGGTTGGACAAAGGTAATTAGGAGGGGAGAGAGAAAGGTATGACAGGAGAAAGAAATGTGGGTGGGGAGAACAAGAGTGGAAGGGAGGAAGAAATGCGGGAGGGGAGAAGTAAAGTGGGTAGGAAAGCTATGTAAGAAGGGAGAGAAGGTAACTGGTTGGACAAAGGTAATTAGGAGAGGGGTGAGAAATGTGGAAGAGGAGAGGAATGTAATACATGGGTGAAAGCTGCATGTGGGTGGTAGCAATTTTCTTTTATAAATAAAGTAACTAAATCACCAACAATTTTGGGAGATATAATAAGACCAAAATCCCACTGAAGGGAGCACAAAGAAAATCTTAAAGGGGCTCGCTGTGTTTGAGGCAAAGCACATAAAATGGAAGTTGATACTGTGTGACTTTCATTAATTACTTAGAATTCTCTTTCATAACAGACTTTCCTCAGTCAAAAGGTATTATTTATTTGAATTTTCTTCCAGTAGCGTGTAACTGTACGGCAAAATTCTCATTTTCGGCCAAGTCATAGTACGGTGGGTTTTCATCCAAGAGCAATCTATGGTTTTGCCCATCTGAAATGACTTTCTAAATTGGAAAGATTCCAAATTTGAGTTAAAATGTTGAATTGGAAGCCACCCCACATCTAAGTTGTAATCCATAAGCCCTGGCGGGTTTCTCCCACATTTGTGTTCGCTTAAGCATTGTAACAATAACTGCTGATTATTATAATTATTATTATCATTATTATTATTATTAAACTTCTTTCTACCTTTCCACCTCCAGGAGTCCTCTGCTGGGACGCCTCTGTTTCGTCTTCTTTATCGTCACCATCTTCATCCTCTTGTGAGGAATCCTCAGAAAATTCTAGCTCTTCATCCGACTGACAAAAATGGAGATAAAAATATTATATAAGTAAAACGAACGACAGAAAACTGACTGGAAGGTTGTAAACAATGGAAAAGAACAAAAAACTTTATGGCTAGAATGGGACTCAAACCAGTGACCTCTGGGTTACAAGAGGTCACTGGGTTAATATCATGTTATAGCCACAAGTTTCTTTGTTCCTTTCAAAATAAAGAGAAAAAGTAAGAACGACAGATATTTTTGTTGAGAAGTAGATCTTTGACAAGATCCTCCTGTAATCAAATGGACAATCCTCAGACAGAATAGAAAAATGATTGGAGAAGGAAAGACCTCTGCTTCAGGGTGGAAGCATTAAATTAAACAATGAAAAGAAGGAGGAAAAAAGGGGGAAGGGGGGGGGTTACCCCTGGGCATGACTTTAAGCCATGGTATTTCTCAAACAAAAACTTGGTTATGCTGAATGTTTAGAACTAGTAGTAGAGGTGGAGTGGGGTTTGGGGGATGTTCCCTGCAAGCATATCTACCAAATCGATTAATCACATAGGGGAGGTGGAGAGAAGTTGCTCATTTATATTAAGCATTTCCATTACATGCAGTCAAGACAGTGGTTGGACTTGCTTCTCATTTAAAGATTTACACTGAGTGTGGGTGATTCATTAACAAGAATCTTCATTAGATAGTAAAAAGTGAGTAAAGATGATAATGTGTTTAATTCTTCCTCAGAGACTGCTTGGGGGTAAATTGGCAATGGGGGAAGGGGGAAGCTAGAAGGGTAAGGGGAAAGGGATAGGGATGGGGAGAGAGGATTTTTACTTAATGATGATGGTTAGGCTAGGTTACAGTTATTATTTATTTAGGTTTACAGTCTTGTTCAGGGCCAAGGCCCTCTCACATGACTTTACAACCCTGGTCATTGGTAACTTGACACATCTAAACACCAAAGTGTGCACAATTCAATCAATCTCTCCTGGGGCACCACAGTGCACCACAACCAGCCCCGGGGGACTTCCTATAGGGTGCAGCCACAAACCGGCGCACGCAACTATATTTACAAGTTACCTCGCAGGTCCCCATTTATACACCTGGGTGAAGAGAGGCAATGGAGATAAAGCCCCTTGCCCAAGGACACAACGCAATGATCTGGCCAGGGCTCGAACCTGTAATCCTTAGATCACAAGTCCACTGCCTTAACCACTTGACCACAACGCCCTCAGTTACTTATCATGACAGTAAAAAGTCAGGATACATCTGCATACCGAGCTGATTATTTGGAGTTCGTTGACTGAATTTGATTGGCTGAGTAGATCTTCTCTTTTCTCCTCCTCTCCCTCGTCCTCTGACGAGTCCGGCTCTTTATCTAACGAATCGATGTATGCTTGAAGATGCTCCATGCTGATTAATGAAAAAACAGACAATTGTAATTTAATTTCTTGTTTGCATAAGAAAGTTTACAATGTAAATCCATCACCTTGTTCATAGTACATATTTCACTTGCAAAATGTACCATAATTAACGTCAAAAAAAAGCCAAATTTGGAAATCATAAATAAGTTGAAACATAGTACCTATATCCTTTTTATAAAAATGGACCTGTAGGTTTGATACCAGTGTTCTAGGACTCCATAGTCCAGACAATTCAGTAGGTGACCAGTTTTAGTTTTTCTAGCATATCTGGAGGAAATGTACTGTTTCCGTTTTTTCAAAAATATAGCAGAAAAGAATAGCTACACCAAACCGGGAGGAGACGTTTAGGCTTAAAATGAGCTGATTGGTGAAGGGGGGGGGGGGGGCAGAGAGATACGTTGAGTACATGTTCATTTTCATGATTATTCGTGTGTGGGTCATGTTAAACTTGTGAGTTAGACTCACAAGAAATAATTTGCACAAAACTTTTGGCGTGACTAGCTTGACAAGTTGTATCCTAAAAATATGGGAAGAAAATAAAAGTGACTGAAGTGATATTCTTGATAATATGATGATGCAATGAAGTAATAAAAATTCCTTTAGTGAAAGAAAGATAAAAAGAGAAAATCCTTCTGTGATTTTGCTGTGCAGCCTGGTATGAATGTACATATGTACCATACCTGCTTGTTGTTTTATCATATGACCCTTGACCTATGACTAACAGACATATATGCAAATTTGGAAACAAGATATAAATGATGTATCAATCTAAAAGCATGAAGTATGTAACCTTGGCATGTGTTCCTTTCAATATCTTTTACATATCTTTAACATATTATAAATATGTTGAAATCTTGTGAAACGTTGAGAAATTTACAGCTGAGAGATACATCTTGAAATTTTGTGAAATCTTAGGTACTTTTACCCCAATTTAGTCTTCTGCTTGAAGTTGTCGATCAGGAATTTCCATCGCCTTCCATGTCCTCTTGCACTTGTTAGTTTCGAGAACAGTTTCTCCCACATCATAATACGTCTTTCTTTGGCCATACGTCGAGCCTGCGGGATTAAAGTGAAGAAAAGAAAATTGTGAAAAACGGTTTATACTCTTAGCTAAACTTTCACACAAAGAAGACAAACTTTAGATTGTGGTATTTCTTTGCACGTATGAAATTAAGTGTTCAGTAAAGGTTAAGTATGGAATTCTTAAATGTTAGTGCCTGTCCTACACGAACTACGTTAGATGTAATCTCTGCCAATGGCTCAGGTATAAATGCCATGGTCTTAGAGATCATTATATAATTAGGCGTGACACCTGTGCATCTGCATGTAATCAGCATAGATCTTCCTATATTTCATCATAACAACTTAAAGGTGATTACCTGTGCATCTATCAGCTGCAATCAACTGTCATGGTCATAGGCATAGGAGCCCAATTGATTGGGGGAGGGGGACTGTAACGCGCGCGTGTTCAACATCTTAATGTACATATCATATAGGCATTCATCAGTTATGACATCGCATCATCCGCGGGATGCTAATGTAAACAACGAAATGTATTATTATATGTAGATGGAGAAAAAGCATGGAGGGCCAAATTATGTCAAAACTCTCTCTGACATTAGTAATGGCAAATTATTCGGGCAAGCTTAGAACTTTATTCTAATTACTAAGGAGATTTTTTTAAACTATTGATTTCCTTTAGCTACATCATTGCAATTTATTTTTCTTTCTGTAGGTGCCCGAAAAATTCTCAGCATATTGCCCGAATTTTCACAAAAAGTATTTGGTTGGGGGGGCTGCAGCCCCCCTGCCTGCTATGCATACTGTATGTTCATGGTTATTGCTCACTGTGATAATCAGCATGGAGCTTGCTATAGTTTAGCATTACACTGCTATCAATCTACTATCTGTCAAGTTCACTGCAGCGTTTACTGCTGTAATCAGCATAGATCTTGCTATATTTCATCATAACAATTTAAAGGTGCTTACCTGTGCATCTATCAACTGTAACCTTCTCACAGCTATATTCAACTGCTTGTGTTTACTATCATAATCAGAATGGAGCTTCTTTAACGCGGCGCTCTTCTCTTCCCAGGATGTCGAATAGACCCTGACTAATCGAATCAATTCAGTGGCTGGAGTATGGAGGTCTGTAGCACTAGAGATTGACAGTGAGAGAATACAGAAATGTGGCTGTGACATGTCTATACTATCATGATAACAACAATTATTATATTCCTGTTATTAAAAGAAGACAAAAATATCCAAGTGTCTTCCAAAAATAAAAACAAACACACAGACACAAAAGAAGAAAGAAATAAAGGAGTACATTGCAATGAAACCTTTACTATTTA
>KN883576.1:51280-63407 GCA_000934455.1 Apostichopus parvimensis | reverse complement strand
ACAGGCATTCCTTATGAGTCTTGGCTTCTTCATTTCTAAAAAGAAACAGGCAGGTAAAGTGTGCTTCACAGTTACCTTCTAAATATTCTGCCAGAAACCATCGTGGTTCTTGCTAGTAACGATGGAGGGAGTGCATGCTGAACTAGCTCATCCTTCAGAAGAAGAAACTGAAAAGAAAGAGATAGAAATTAATTTATCGGATAATTGGCTAACAAAATGCAGGGATGTGCCCAGGATTTCCTGAGTGCCGGGTATACTGATCGCCGTCCTGGGGGAGGGGTCTAAGAGGGAGGGGTGCCCCTCCCCTTTGAGAAATTTTGCGATTTTTGATGAAAATAGAGCTGGGCGGGATTCACGATTTTTAAGACAGTGCTGGGCGGTAATTTTTAGTGCTTGGCGGGGCCGCCCAGTGCCGCCCAGCGTGGGCACATCCCTGAAAATGCTATGCAAAATGGGAAAATTGCTACACACGACTGTGCAAAGATGTATAGCGTTTTTTTGGAAAGCATAAACTATAGTATTTTATAAGACTCAGAGCTGGCTTCAAAAACCTGCTACACAAAATTTGAAGGCTAAAATTGTTCCCTGCACCATACAATCAACAAACTTGCATCCACACTTGATATCAAAAGTCCCTGTATAATGGTCAGACGTTTTGGATCCTAGCAGGACCTTCCCCAGAGGTGTAGCGGTTTGGGGTCAAAGGGGAACATGTATATTTAAAGTCAACAAATCAATAATCTTTCTTATCTGTAGAAGGAAAACTTAACCGGCACAGACAATAAAAGTCACACATCTAAGGACAAAACGGACGGAGTTTGTCTGGGGTAGGGTCTAAAGTTTTAACTTACCTCCGCCAAAGAAGACTGTAATAAGGACATAGCACTCAAGAGCCCATCACAGAGCATCTCAAACTTGTTATTATCAACCTGAGGAGGTTTGAAGTCAACCTCTTCATCCAAACTCTGAAATCATCATAAAAAAAAACACGATTTTAACATTTGTAATGTAGAAAAAAACACAAAGATTAACTGGGCATTGTTTTTTAACATTTGCAATGGAAAAAAATATTTATTGAGTCGCCAATATTGCATGTCATCTTAAATGGTTTTGTACACTTTGCGAGAACAAAATGTTAATATCATTGTATTGCAGCACAATTGCAGCCACCGTTACGAGGAATGGTAAAATGATTTTAGTCACTTTTGAGGACAATTACAGAAATATGGGGCATGAGGGTTATTAATCCCTAATCTTATTCCTGGAATCCCAATTGATCTGTTCGATTAAGTAATGCATATGTATTAAAGTTTGTAAATTCTGAACTTCTGAGTACTGTTAAGACACTCTTACAATTAGATTCAGCTATATGTATGCAAAGTTGCACCTACAACTTAAAATTTGTACGGAAGTTAGAAAGTGTGACATTTTGATCCCAGCAAGACCTTCTGCAATGGTAAACAAAACAGATACTTGATTAACTGGATTCATTGGCACATCAAGAATTTTCATCTCCATCAGCCAATTCTTCACGTTTACTTTTCATCTCTCAGCTGCTCATTGTTCCACCTAATTTTAAGTAGGATACTTAAATAATCTGTGTATTTAACTTGTTTCCTGTATTTGTTTCATCTAACTTCACAGAAAATCCTACAAGGATCAACAAGGCCCACCAAGTTTTTAACATTAACCTACATAGGCTATTTGGAGTAGATAAAAGTTTGTAACAGTTTTTCTGTCTTTATTACACTAAAATTGTAACAAAAGCCAATTCTCTATCTACCTATATTTTTTATCATTGACAGCTTAGATATATAATATTCAATGTAATTTTTGCAATTTATCTGGTGTTGGGGTGGCGGTGGTGTGGGGGTGAGATGCTTACAAATGTTATTTATTCAATGATAATGCTCACCTCATCTGAGGATTCTTCTTCTTCTCCCAGTGTGTCAAGCATCATTATCTTCTTTCCTGGACCTTGAAGATAAAATGGAGCCAAAAGGTCACTGAAACCGACAACTTGCACAGTTTACTTAACACTTTTGACAAAACCATTATCCATAGTTTTATGAAAAGCTATTTCCTTAACTTTACTGCCCATCCAACCCAGTTTAAGAAGACCATCAGTTGATTGGAAGTAACAAAAAATAGCTACTTTAATATTAAATTACTCTAATGACTGTTCCTGGGCATTCCCAACTTTGCTTAGGCCGATAAGAGACATACCCTGTCCCTAATAAAGAATATAAATCTAATGGTGGGAGCTAGTCACCCAATAGTCTGTTCAATAAGGATGGCACTCTTGATTATTTACCCGATCAATAAGCGTAGCTCTGGTACTCATTTTCCTGATTGGCTAAATAAGTCATTAAGTTATGAACTGGTTCTTATTTAACTAGGCCTATTTGTTATTTCAATAACGATATGGTGCTCTTACTTCCCGATCTTATGTTAATTATGGGGTCTTTATTAAATTATACTACTTATATGTTGGCCTATATGCCTAAACCTGTCCTGTTTTCATTACAATGAAACGTCAGGCCTACAGTAGCCCGAAGACTATGACAGTATAGATAGTCTACATGTAGCATGGTGGGCTCATAATTGACGCATTTAAGAATTTGATTAACGATGTCTATCAACGAAAAATCCAAATCACTCAACTGTATGCATTTTTCATGTGTAGTTCCTCAGAAATTTAATCATCTCAAAATATTTATTGTTCTGTGCCTACGCAACGCACAATGGAGCAGATTTTGACCACAAAATGTCTGCTGTGTCAAGTTCTTTCATACCCCTAAATTGACACATTCGTCGATGAGCTAACTCTAGTGTAGGTCTAAGTATACATCCATTGACTTTGGATGTTGTTTGCTATGCTCTGAGCCTCTAATCTCAGACAGGTCAGGTCCCAGAGAGTAGTGGTATTATATTTGACTATTTGAGGTAATTTTGATTATTTTTATTAGGGAGTAAGAACTAAGATTTCCAAATGCCAAATACATGCAAAACAGGGGGGGTGTTAAAAGTTTCCAAAAACAACAACAATTTGATCAGCATATACCTGGAATGGATTCAAACTCATGAAATATGTAACTCTTGACTGCAAAAATTGTTGGTTGCCTGCTGTATCGTTGCTAGTAATATTTGCAGGTGCGTCAATTACAAAGGTGCGTCAATTATGAAGCCTTTATTATAGTACTAAACTATGTAGCCATCGTATTGACTATAGTATTGTGAAGCTAAGCCTAGGCCTAGTCTACAGTAGCCTGGCTAGGCCCAAGTCAGCGAAGGGGCAGCACAACCTTCGGTAGACATAAGAACTATCAGTCTTACTAGATGTTTCAACAGATCCACTTTGGGGAGGAGATTTTAAAGGGACTGAAGAAGACATTCCTGTACAAAAATTGTTGCAGGTAGTAACTGCGAAGGCGAAAACGGGAAATTAATAGCCTTAACTTGAAGTGAAAGGTTGCTTGGTTACCACAAGCATAGGCTCTGTAGTACAGTTGAAACGACTGATATATAAAGACTAAACCGAATCTGCAAATATGTTTCTTCCCTTACATTGCAATGACGTAATGAGCAGAAATGAAATACTGACTGTACTTCATCCTGTAAATAAGTGTAACGTGAATATGAGTCAACTATCATTGTAAACAAATATGAATTGATATAGTGAACCTTTCTACTTTAAGTGCAGTGAATGAGCGTCTTTTAAACCAGAAGTGCCAACAGATTTTAACCTTACGTGAGATCAACAACTTCTACTTTATAAGAGTAACGTTAGGTTTGCAGAGTGTGTTAAAATATAACACAGATATAATTTACCGATAGGTAAGTATTGCATGTTACTTGTCACTGTTACTAGTGAACGCCTAACGTACGGTCATTTGTTATTATGTGGGTGTAGCCTAACGTTAGGCCTAGTTCGTGACACTATGATTGTGTCAATTGTAGTTTATGCCAAATATATAACGGTTGTCTGTAGCATTGTGCGGAGTAACATATAGTAACTTGGCCCTGTTGGGAGCATCTGTTCTGGGTCCAGTCTCAGTTGCTTAATTGCAGAAAACCCCACAACTCTTGAATCTCACGGATTAGGCCTACGTCCAGAAGTCCCAATAGAGTATAGGCCTAGTTAACAATGTATTGTTATTCTCAAAATGACCTGACTGTGTGTACAGAAAATATTGCTTAACAAAGACCAAAGAGCAGCCTGTGTTTGAGAGGCAGGTTTGAAATCGTTGGAATATTCAAGTGTTCTGTTACTCATATTGCCAACTGACGAGTACTTTTACAAAATTACATGTACAGGTAGGCCTAGGCCTACTTCTAATCAACCCAAGCTATACCAAAGCAATGTAAAGCAGTATCTCGCTACTACTAATGTAATATCATGGTCCTTAGGAATAGGCTTTAGCTTTGACTCTTGACTCAGTCTAACTGTAAGCCTAGATACCAGGGCTAGTAGCAATTTAAATTTCACCAATTGTGGAAATAAGCATCACCAAAAGTTTTACAGCAAATCAATGTTATGTGGAAATATTACTTTGGTTGCTTGGAAATTCAATAACTTTCAGGCATTGTTACCACCATTATACGTTCAATTTGCTGACCTTTTATTTTTACCAAGAAATCGTTCTATACTTCTTCTAACAAGGATCCAGGTGACCTGGGACCAGTTCTAAGTACAGTACTTTAACAAGTTTTCTTATCTTCTCACAGTATTTTGGTTTAGGTTTAGCATCAATCTCTGTGGATGGAGTCTCACTCCTCTCAAATGAACTTGTCCAATTTTTTCTTCCAGACTAGAAAGGAAGTCAAACATTGTTCTTGGGGTTAGTTGAACATTCCACGCACATAGTCACAATGGACGCACTCTTTGGGCGCCGAAAAACTCCAGAGCAAATGCTCAGAGAGAACCAACGGATGTTAAACCGAGCGATAAGGGATTTAGACCGAGAGAGATCTAGGATGGAACAACAAGAGAAAAAAGTCATAGCAGACATTAAAAAGATGGCAAAAGCAGGCCAAATGGTAGGTTTCCTTTATATGAGATTTAAAGTAAGGTTTTTATAAAGAATATGTGACCTTATAAAGATATGTAAAAACATTTTACGGGCAAATACTGTACAGCCGTGGAAAAACTGTGCAAAAATTGTATTGTAAATGAAAAGGTAGTGTAGAAAAGAGTAAATGTAGCTTGATGGTGACTTCAGGATCTGAAGTTAGCTATGACTTAAAGATAACGGGGGGAGGGTGGGGGGGGGAGGGGCACTTGGATCTCATTTGCATACTGCATCATTCAAATTAAGCATCTCATCGATTGTTTCTTTCAGTGATATTGTAATAATGTTGAAATAACTTAGCTGTGTTTGACCATTATCAAACTGAGACAATCTCACAGAACGCTTTAAACTGAAAGAATGTTAAATGCTGTTAATAAGCAGCGTTGTAACAACTAATGATTGCATCCTTCAAAATGAAGAGGCTTGATTAAATTTGGGTGGCTATTTTCACCCAAGAAAGAAAAGACTTGACTCACTGACTAGACCAAAGCTAGAAAAAAATTAGAGATACTGGACTCTTTACTCTGCTTGTCTGTAAGCTAAAGTGACTCATCACTCTTGTCCTAGAAAGTATTAATCACGATTCATTTTCACAAATATTAGACAGTCATTTTTGTGTCAGCAGAACTGTTCACATTTCAAGTTTTGTTTTAAATATTTGGAAAATTTGGAAAACATTTGGGTTTCTTGATCAGTTGTGTTTAAGTTAGTAATGTTTAATCTTTAAACATGAAACTGCAGAGGATGTAATGTCCATGTCATGTTTTAAAAAATAGAGCATAAATTGTGTAAATTGCAAAGTTTGTCGTTTTTATTTCTTTTCCTTTTTATTCACTCATGCCGTTCTCTTTCTTTGTTAAAAAAAACCCAGGATGCTGTCAAAGTTCAAGCAAAAGATCTTGTCAGAACGAGAAGGTATGTTAAGAAGTTTATCCTGATGAAGGCTAATATACAGGCTGTCTCCCTCAAAGTACAAACGTTGAAGTCAACGAACGCGATGGCACAGGCCATGAGAGGAGTAACCAAAGCAATGGCGAGAATGAACTCACAGGTAAGTTGATGTATATTTGACAAGTAAGACTAAAGAATGGTGCCATTCAAATGTTCAGAAAGTTACGAAAGGGTTACTGATATGCGGAAGCCATCATGATACTCAAGAAGAAGATGGTGAAACTTCCAATGTTTTGTTTAAAATATAATTGTTCAGTGCTCGTTTATATTCATGAGAATCCGACAGTATTTGTGACAAGCTGTGACGCATTTATATCTTCTGCAAGTTGTTGGAGACTGACTTTGCTGCTTTTAAACAAGCACAAGATTTCATGTGAGGATAATTTCTTTAGTCTTGTGCATGAAAGGTTTGAAGATGTTACATGAAGAAAACTAAATACATTTCCAACTCAATTGTCTTGAGGATTTTACTCATTCTGCTAATATTGCCATGATATCTTTAAACAAAAACTCACTTAACTTTAACAATGCACATTTATATGAGAAAACAAGCTAATATCAGGAATATTTTGTACCATAACGGGGCAGAAATATGATGTGTAATCTGCCGGGATATACTGTAGCGTCTGCCTTTGTAATATTCCTTAAAAGGAGAAAACTTGATTCTGTGTATCTGCCTATACAGTGTATCATGGTAGTTGTGCAATTAATAAATCGATAGATGAAAGATTGATTGATGAATTAGTGACAAACTGTGACACATTCATATCTTCTGCAAGGTGATGGAGACTGATTTTGCTGCTTTTAAACAAGCACAAGATTTCATGTGAGGATAATTTCTTAAGTCTTGTGCATGAAAGGTTTGAAGATTGTACATGAAGAAAAACAAATACATTTCCAGCTCAATTGTCTTGAGGATTTTACTCATTCTGCTAATATTGCAATGATATCTTTAAACAAAAACTCACTTAACTTTAACAATGCACATTTATATGAGAAAACAAGCTAATATCAGGAATACTTTGTACCATAATGGGGCAGAAATAATTATGTATAATCTGCCGGGATATACTGTAGCGTCTGCCTTTGTATATATGTTTCGTAAAAGGAGAAAACTTGCTTTTGTATATCTGCCTATACAGTGTATAATGGTAGTTGTGCAATTCAATAAATTGATAGATGAAAGATTGATTGATGAATTAATTAATTGAATAATTAGATAATGTCTTCATTTATTTTAACAGTTGAAATTACCAGCCATCCAGAAGATTATGATGGAGTTTGAGAAACAGTCGGAGATTATGGACATGAAGGAGGAGATGATGAACGATGCAGTCGATGACGTCTTAGGAGACGAAGATGATGAAGAGGAAAGGTGAGATAAAAAAATATATTTATCAATTCGCCCCCTCACCCCCCCCCCTCCCCAGTTGTCACCAGTCTATGAAAAAAATCAGGTTTACTTTAAGATATTTAATGCAGCACTAAATTGTGGAGTCACCATCACTGAAAAATGATTTCTCATTCCAGAGTGTGAATTTGTAGTCTGTTTGTGTTACATATTCATGTTTTTCTATGAATATGCAAATTTTCGTCAATACTGGACATAATGCTGTGGAAAGTTTTCCTTTGACTTTTTGGTAACTGTAGTCACGGTATCTAGTACCCCCCCATATAACACATTGCTAAAAGATGTATGTTACAATGATTGTTCATTTCATGAAAATATGATTCTAATAAAGGAGTTATTCTAATAAAGGAAATATCTGTTTGCCATGAATTAAGTTTCACCATGCTCATAGTTAAACCACCTTCATAGTTCAATGCTTAATGATGGTATGTTAAAGTTTCACAAATTCATTTTTGTGTGCCATAAATTTGGTTCACCATCGATATGTTTGAATTCCTAATCTCATCATATATTTTTTTGTTCTTCTTTTGCTTCTTAGTGAGGCTATCGTTAGTCAAGTCTTAGATGAGCTTGGTCTTTCAATAGGAGATGAGTTATCAGGTATGTTGTCTTGTTGTTGTTGTTGCTTTTTGTTTTAACAAATATTAAACCCTTTCGTTCCAGACCAAGGTTTTAAGACAACAAAGGATTAAAGTCACATCTTCAGCAAGTTTTTGCTTCAGACTTTTGAGATTTTTTTTTTTTACTAAAAGGTCATCTCCATATTTAGCAACTCAAATTAAATGTAAAGCCCCTGTACACATTTAACAAGACAGTTTATTATCTGGGTAGATGTCTACTTGCATTGCACGACATGGTAGGCGGGTCACCAGAAGCAAACCTAAGGTGTCCGATAGTGGTTGATTTGGAATGACGCTTCTGTGTTTTCAAATATGGCTCTTGCCATATTTTCTCAGGAATCTTTTGCAGTTGGTTTCATAGTTATAGGGGCCATTTGGCTATTGACCCTCCCCACCCCTTCACCTCCCCCTCCCACACTTGTTTACACTCTTGACAGCAGGTATACAAATTCTGTAGTTTACAGGAAGTTGTCGGTGAACAACGATTCTCTTACCTCTGTTCAAACCCCCCCCCCCCTCCCTTCTTTGAATAGAAACTTGTGATGTCACTACACACACGTCTTTGTTAATATACTACATTCCTTCTATCGTTGTAAAGGGCAGTGAACAAGCACTGTCCCACGAAGTCGACGGCAAACTCTCACTCATCTCATAAGTTTCTTTTTCTTTCGTAGCTCTACCCGGAACGGGAGATCCTATCAAGGAGAAGCAGAAAGGAGGCAAAGTAGCTGCTGCGGATGGAGTCAGCGATGCGGATGCAGACCTCCAAGCCAGATTGGATGATTTAAGAAGAGAATAGAGACTCTACATTTCTGTAAAATTTGTCCTCTTTTTTTTTTTGTCTTCTTTTTTCAAAGAATTTACAAAGTAATAAACCAGAAACTACAACCAAGCAGATAGTCATTAACCTTCATTCCCTCTATCCTTTTCTAAATGTGGAATTTAAAAAAAAAAATTCTGAAAAACTTTGCGATCGAATGAAGTAAGCAGAGTAGATAACTAACATTTTCAGATCAAAATGTTGGTGCCTGGGGAGGGGGAAGTGGAGGGGGTGGGGTTGAGTACCTTATGTACAAGATCAGTGGCCTATATATATAAACAGCATCTTTACATCAGAATAGTGTAGCATAATAGTTAGGTTCATAACTCTTGGCTTAAAGGAGAGGCAGACCCCACCGTCATCTTATTAAATGTCCCGAAAATATTTAACGAAAAACCTTACTGTGGGGGGGAGGGTGTTGTGCTTCAAAATTTGTGTCATGGAGCTGCAACATTTGTCAAGCCGTGAGTTTATGGTGTTGTGAGAGGTATTTTGGTCAAAACAAAAAACTTGAAAGTAATGTGACCATAAGCTGCATGACTGTGCCTGCATAATAGAATTGAGTAACAATGTCCCTATTTTTCTCTAGATAATTAGTAATTCTTTTTTAATCTGCATTCAACCTCGGTTCGAATTATTATCCTTTAATCCTATCTTTAGAAAATTTTGCACAATTAATTACAAGGATTTATTTTTTAATATAACAACTTTTTTTGTTTTTTTGCATGTATAGTCTCTATGAAGTTTTGGTATGAATAGATAATTAGTATGTTCCGTCGAAAGAGGATTCTATGATAAAATTTGAGGCAGCGAGCAAGGGTATTGTCGGAGCAGATGTTTCAGAAATACATTTTGAAATTTGAAAAGTGTAAAAAGTCTTAAAAGTGAAATGAATTTAACTATGCTAAGATGTTGCTTTGAGATTAGTTTAATTTTTGAATCAAACATCTACAACTTCTATCGATAGCTTCTTTATTTTGAGAATGGTGAATTATCAAGTTTCTTTTGCACGATAACCTGTCTCTGCATTGCGAGGGTGAAAGGACTATTTGTGATGTAGAAAGGTAGTATGATTTATTGGCATTGCAAGACCTGACTAAAGGGGGTTACTATTGGGGGGTGGGGTAGTTAAGAGAGGGTTACATGAAAATATGAGATAAGAATAAACAAATTTTTTATTTCATGAAGACTTCAAAGAGGGGCTTGAGTGTCATCATTTTCGACCACGTCGAACCTGGATTTCAACGTCATTCCGCAAGACGGTGCCATAGCCAAATCCTAATATGTTTTCAGAGCTTTGATAAAATATAGCACTATTTTCCACATAGGTGAGCTCAAGGTGTTTTGGTGGTTTTTCTTTGCAAATGAAGAGAACGTCACATTTTCTTTCGTATTCATTCACAGTTAACTTGACTGTGACCTAATTGTGACAGGCAAAGTTCGACAGTTATATTGGAACTTTTGCATTTTGTACTAAGTTCCATTATAAGTTTGTTAATCAAATACCTTCCTCTTGAAATAAAAATTAAATGATGTGGAAATGAGTTTGAGTTTAAGGAAAAAAGGGCCACAGGCAACTATGCTACCCCCCCCCCCACCTTCCCTCCCCATTACAAGATTAGGGAGAGGGGAGAAGATTGAAAAGGTTATTCTCTTCAAAAGACATAAACCAACATGTGTATATTGAGTACATTTTCAGAAATGCTTTGGAAACTCAAAAAACCCTCCCCCTGCCACAGCACCCCCTCCCCCTGTTACAGTACCCCCTCTGCTATGACTCAAAGTGTATTTGGCTGTCATCCTTCTCTGAGTCAGCAATAATTTTCATATATGTTCTCATTCTGTGGATTGTCAATTTATAAGTGAGATTCTATTGGTATCTACGAAAAGCAAGAATGTATCACTTCTGGTATGAAACACTTTCTCTTTTGAATATTATATTGGGTTTTCATTATTCTTATATATCCAGTTGTAAATAAATTAGTACAGCATAAAAAAACAATGGCTTTCATTGTCTTCCTGCTTTACTCTCCCATAGTAGCCCCCTCTATCATTTCTCTCCCCCTCCCCCTCTAGTGGCGGAGCTAGGGGTATTGGTCAGGGGGGGCGAGAATGATCTGTAGGGGCACTTTCGACACTATCTAAGCGGAGCGCCACCACAGGTTGGCGCGGAGCGTACAGAAATTTTTTGGAGTAAAGATACTTCCTAGATCGCCGGAAATGACCCTTTCCTGAGTTATTTGCAGATAAACGAATAAATAGGTGTCAAAAATGTGACAAATGTCAATAGGTAGATGAGAGCGCAATAAAGAAGTAAATAATCGCGAATAAGTAAAAAGTGGTAAAAAGCTGAAAAGGGCGCCAACAGTCCATTTGAGTCCGTCAGAGGGGGGGCATCCGCCCCCCTGACTGTATGGATGCTCCACCACTGTCCCCCCCCCCCCCCCCCCCCCCCCCCCCCCCCCCCCCCCCCCCCCCCCCCCCCACATACACAATCCGATTATGCAGATAAATATTCCAAGTTGCTTTGCAAGTTATTGAAACTTTTTGTGGTCGGTCATTTTGGAATATCTACAATTTTGCTGTCAGGATATAGTCCACTAACGGTCATCAGTTAGAAGCAAAGTCCTTCGAAGTCAATGCATGATACGTACCCATCCAGGTCGAGTAACGTTCTGCGAGCATGTGACGTCGAGATGTGGTTGTTTGGCAATCACATGATAGTGAAATCCTTGTTGAAGATGGAGCATGAGTGACCATTGTTTGATTTTTCTACCATATTTAGAGCCAACACTGTCGATCGCATATCTTAATTCAATGACAAGAAAGCCTCGGCTTCGCAACCTTCCCTTTTGAATCAGTGCATTGAGGAATAAACAATTGCTTCAGGACAATCCACGGTTTCTAGGGCGGTGGATTTATGTGGGTGGGTAGCTTAAATGCACGGACCAGAAGAGAACAACAACTGACAAAAATAACAGGGCTCGATTTGGCTTGTAGGGGGCTGGGGTCAGGCGATTGTGGGGGCCCTTTTAGCATCATATAAACGATACATATTATTAACCGTTGGAAATATGATTTCAGAAACATGGTCCCCTCACAATCACAAAAACCTATTTCTAATTATCTGCTAGGCATAACTGCAATGTAACACTATTGTGGTACGCTCATAGCGGTAGTGTTGGTTATGCGAGTCGTGCTGAAGTGCCATGGTCCCGTGGCCGGGATAAATATCATATCGGACATCATAATC
>KN883576.1:16645-32098 GCA_000934455.1 Apostichopus parvimensis | reverse complement strand
ATGACAACAGTGTGTTGAATATGACAGCATGTTTGTATATTTACATGACAAAATAATGGAACGGAAAAAAGGGTGGGGGAGGAAGCGACCATTCAACTGAGGCCGCACCATGACAATCACAAGATTTATAAAGAATTTAGGCAGACGATCAGGGTCACCTTTATTAGATACGTAAAAGAACTACAGACAGTATCAGAAACTTGTTTCTTTAAACATATGGCAATGAATAAGAGTAAATTGGATGCCTTAATCGGGATCACGAAGGATAAAACAACCACATGTCTGCACGGACAGGTATGAGAACTATTTATACAACTTCATATTGGAATGCAACTTGATCGTAAAGCAATGCATTCTTTTCGAATGAGTTTATATTCTAAATAAGAAACTAAACTTGACATAATTTATTGTGTCTTTTGAAACTGTTTACACAATTTCATAAGGGATTGCGTCTTCATCACAAGCACCCCTTTAATACAAGCTTATTTACCAAAGCTATCGCAAAGATGTATTGTCATACCACCCTCCATGGTCTGCTGGCACTGGAGGGCAGAGGGTGGCTTGGGTGCATTCCTGTTTTCAAAACATACAAAGCCTAACACTCTATAGTCTTTCGTGTTGTATTGTTTAAGGATCCACACTTCTTCGTGAATATTTTCAGTCTTTGATCCAGGTTCCCTTCCATAATATAAACACATTCGCATCGTCTTTTGTGTGGAATCTTACTTTTACTTCACATGCATTATATAGTTATATAACCAGTGTAACATGTTTCTCCCCGAATCGCTTAAAGCACGGAGAGATAAAAGAGTTTCACATAAAAGAGTTAAGCTTAAATAGAAGAAGACGGGAAACGAGTTCAGCGATTTAGCTGTGTTACCATCGACAATCCTGTAAGCCATCTGATTGTACAAATCAAAAATATTCGGCGAGCATATTCACACAAGAGGAAACAAGAAAAGTATAAAACACGGTACCATGATTTCACACAGTGGCGTAGGAAGGTACTTTTGAGTGGGGGGGCTGAAGACTGATGGCCGGCCTGGGGGAGGGGTCTAAGGGGAGGGGGTATCCCCCTCCCCTTTGGAATTTTTTTGCATTTCCAGGTGGCCTCAGATGCAATTTGGTGCAATATAGCACACTTCAACACCCGGCCACTCCATTTTGTAAATAATTTTGCATTTTCACCTGGCCTTAGATGCAATTTGGTGCTCCAAATGAGATTTTTTTCTCATTTGGAAATGAAAAAGGGGTTTTCTGACTTGCGGAGCGGGGGGGCGGAATGATACTTCCGCCCCACCATATTTTTCACTGTGGGGGCTGGCACCCCCCAGCCCCACCGGTTCCTACGCCCTTGATTTCACATAATTATAAGGAATAAAGGAATCTTTAAATCATTGTTGAAAAATGCAGTGTAAGGTTAAAACTATCAAAAAACTTTACATAACTGGTATACAGGCGCATAGCAAGCCTTCAAATTCTAAGGTGATCAGAGCCAATATTCCTCCATTTGAAAAGCCAGGGAAGTAAAGTTAGTAGATACATGTACAGATAAATGAGAGTGGTCTAATAGGAAGGGCCTAACGGGAGGGGTAAGAAACTTTTGTTTCTGTATATAAGGGGACGATATGCAAAATTGTGCCAGTCTCCAGGGACTTTAAGTTGATCTCACACTCACACTGAATTGGTTTTCATGGCACTGTATAATCTTAAACCTGTGAAAATTAACTTACTTTAAGAAATCTTGTCCCATGTTTATAGTACCATTACTGAGGGAACACACTTATGAGAAGCATATCACACCCATGCTAGTAGCCTATCCGCTATCATATGCATCAATGTACCCACTGTCAGTAATGACTATGTATATTTAAACCATGCTATAGTGTGCTACTTGTTGACAGTAAGGCCCTCTCCTGTAGGTGGTTATTTTCCCAACGTCATCGCAAAGATGTATTTCCATGCAACTATTACCTGTCTGCTCGCAGTGGAGAGCTAAGGGGGCCTTGGGAGCATTACCGTTGACATATTTTAAATCACCGACCACCTTCTTGTCTTTTGTGTTATATTCTTTTAGGATCCACGCTGTTTCTTCAGCGTTTTTACCAGCTTTGATCATGCTCCCCTTCCATAATATGAACATGCACGCATTATCTCCATAGTTCTCGTCCATGAATTTATTTGTACCGTGTAAAATGTCAGTTTGGGTAATATTCAACAATCCTTGCGGTGGATCTACATCAAATAGGGTAAATGGATCTTCTTTATATGGTTCTGGATGATAGCGCTTTGTCAAAACAATACCATAGTTGTATGCTCTTAATTCGCCATCCATTGTGTAAAAAAGGACTTGAGAACAAGCAAATATGGAATCTACTAACGAGTCAGCAGAGAAGTCTAAGGTTTGACTAAGAAGTTGCCATGAGTAGTTACTCTGCAATCTGAACACATTGATTTTTGCATTACAATACATGTTCTTGTCGCCCTTCAAAGGTTCTTTTGTGAGTATTAACAATTCACCTCTAAATGAGTTAAATGCCATATGGGTTATAATGTGTTTTGTGCGTGAACCATACCTATATCCATTGCATAATGAGGCACATTTAAACTCAACGACATATGTTCCAAGTCCGATAAACAAACTGTTCTGTCCCATGGATCCGGTTAACCTAGCACCGTCCAATACCTCATCATTCCATTTATAAGGTCTGAGTTGTTCGACTTTCCCAGTATTAATCGTAACCTTAGCGACATACAAATATTTATTGCGTTCCTCAAAATTACACAAGTATATTACATTTTCTTGGTCAAAGACTGCCACTTTACACTGACGAGACTGGATGCCAATGTGTTTGTCTGGTACTTCACAAGGAGAGAAGGCAATTTCATGCTGTGATTGCTGTGATTTGCTCCATTGAAATGCTAAATTATCAACTCTTAGAGATTCAAAAGCATTTGTAAGATCTGATGACAAAGACATCAGCTCCCATGGGTTATTTTCTCTTATGATTTTACGTGTTATTTCTTGTGTGGTTTGCATTCTCTTAATCCAATCATCAGCTGATTGGACTTGCGACTCGACAGGTTCAATTCTTGCAGTAATCTCTTCTAGCAAGTCTTGTTTTTGTTTATTATAGATCTTTCGGATTTCTTTGATCATTTCTTTGCAATGGTTTGTAATTTCTATTTCTATCTCTTCCTTAGACTTATTAAGTGCTACCACACCCACATTCCCGTCTCTCTTGTAGCCGACTGCGTTCTCCAGTTGAGGAACACTGTTTTCTAATAAACTATTAAGTTCTTGTTTACTGTCATTAAATTGACTTGTAGCTTCTGTATACTCATGTTGTGGCTTGGAATGTAAAACGATTGTACAATCTCTACAGATCAGTTTGGAACAAGTTTTACAGTAAAACTGTAACTTCTCAGAAGGATGTAGTGCACAGAATGGAGACCTAGCAGTTTTCCACTCTTGTTGAAACTTTGGATCATTTATTTGTTTTAAAGGTATTACTGAATGGGATTGCAAAAGTGGAAACAAAGCATGCTGACCTTTACACTTGGAACAAATGACAAAATTACAATCAACGCAAAATGCTTCTGCATCGAAACTCTTGCATGAGTCACATACTGAGGCACTTTCCTCTGTACTTGTCAACCTCTCCAGCAAGTTGACCCTTTCGACCAAATTGATGAGATGAAAGTTTGTCTGCAAACCTTTAACCCCAGTCTCTGGTAAACTGCAGACTTGCCTGCATGTTGGGCAAGGTACTTTATCTCCTGGTTGTTTAGCTGCATATTTCTCGATACATTCCTCACAGAAGCTGTGAATGCATGGTAACATCTTTGGTGATCTGAACTGCTTCATGCATATGCAACAGATAAGAAAATCCTCGCTCAAATCTTTGACCACTTTAGCAGCCATGGAGATGATGATCCCAGTTCTTAAGGATCACGGAAATCAATTAGTTGAATCTGTACAAAAAACATAAGAAATAACAAATGACAGATAATTTTAAGTGCAGTGACAGTGGCGGTGGTTATCCATACCTGAGATGCTGAAAATACAGTACATGGACTTTTGAATTCACAAAACAAGTATTAATTAAACAATAATTAATTATGACCAATCCTAACTGCTTTGCTTGTATCATACAGTTTAAGCTTGCAACATGAAGTAATGATTACATTGTCATAACTGTATAGTGTAGTATTCGATTGCTGGAAACTTCCTTTTGATTCATTTAAAACATTACCTAGAATATACTGACCTATTAAAGAATATATGTATTCAAACAAAAGCAACACCTTATTCAGGACTTCACAAACTTTGAAGTCATTAAAGTGTCTACAGAATCAGAAATGCCACAGTAGCTTAATAAGTTGAATTGATCTGATTAATGAAAACTTTGTGCAATTGAAGGGACATACATTATGTGATATACAATGGTTTTATTTAATTGACCTATACTGACCTTTGCTCTCAACCAAAGACAAAATTAAAGGAAAGACATTTACAGGGTGTTGATGCTTTCATCTATGCTGACCTCAGTTGACCCTTGAATTACACACATACACACACAAAAGAAAGAAAGCAATAATATAAAGGATATTGTGTTCAGTGATAGAAATGCTCACACTATACAAAGTTCAATCTGGCTGTGCTATTGGCATTATCATGTTTACTGTTTACTGAGTATAAGCAAATTTACATGTCAATATTAGAGATCTCGGTTTTCATACATAGATGGGCCTAAACATCTACCATCTTTACAGGACAAGGTTTTAAGACTTTGACCTCTGTTGACCTTCAATGAACTTTGACATCTGTTAAAGGAACTTAAAGGCCAGAGGGTTGTTTGGATGTAAAAATTAGATGTGAAGTTCACATTTTCATTTGTTGTTCTTAGGTATGCATCAATTATGAACAGTGTTTAAACTAAGACAAATTTGAATGCAATGAATAATGATCGTAAAGGAACTTGAAACTTTGAGGCATAGTGATAGTTTCTACATTTCTTATGACTTTTTTCAAACAGAACTATACAGCTTTTCTCTCTATATACAATGTTTGCATATTTTCTGCAAACATTTTCTGGATCACTGTGTACATGATGCAGTCCATCCAACCTTTAAGTTTAAGTTACAATCTTGTTATCAAGATGTTCATCTCTTCTGATCTCAAATGAACTTTGATTGCCACGACATGCAATAGACTTCATCCAAGTGCGGCAAATTTATGCAAGGTAGGGATCTCATCCAATCAATAACTTTGGAGCAACTTTGTTTACATGATCTACAGAATTTGACCTCTGTTAAACTCAAAATGATCTCTCACATCTACAAACACAATGGGGTCTTGTACTCTTTAAAGTGGTTCTACAGACCACATTATGAAGTTCAATCAGCTTTACCTCTTTGGTTTCAGACTTTTACCTCTTGATCTCACATGACCTTTGACCTCCACAAAATTTGTTACAATTCATAACCTACTAAGGTGGATCAACATATGATATTTTCAATTTCATCAAAACTTTACTTCTGGATTAAATTGTTTATAAGGTTGCCCGATTTTCAGCTCTGTTTACCTCACCAGACCTTTATTTTACCAAAAACAACAACAACAACAGGATTATTGGTACTCACTATGATGAACTACATTATCACATATCCTGGCATGATGACCTTTGGATGAAACACTGTTTACAAGGTTTACAGATTTTGACCTATAGATGAGCTCAAAATGACCCTTGACCTTCACCAATTTCAATAAAGCCTTGTATTTAATTATCAAGGGAGATCTACCAAACTACACATTTACATTTATAGAGTCTTGCACTTTTTAGGTGCATCAAAACAAACCCAATATATGCATTTCATCCAAGGTTTGCTTTTGGAGACTTTAATTGCTTTTACAAGGTTTTCATTTCAGTTTTCATTTCATTTTCACGGCAAACAATGAATTCCAATATAGTTCTTGTACTCACCAAGTTGGATCTACCAACTCTAGTCTAACAAAAATGAAGTTTGGTAAAGCTCCACTTTGTTTGCAAGAGGTGTCACCTATGTGCATAACACAACGTATCCACAACTACATAGATTCCAAAGCTGTCTTCTGCAAGAAATGAAAGTAATGATGCTTTTAATGTCAAATCGTTTGAGTCACTTAATACACAATGCATTATGATAAGCCCTTAACATGGGATTTAGCAATGGGAAACCTCTACAATATACCTTAGTGTAATATAAGTATTACAGTAACTTATCATACCATACCATTGTGTAATTTGAGTCATACTCCTTATAAATATTAATCTCAATTATTGTAACGTACCAAAATAAAATCTTTTCTTCAGATAAATAACATTCTCTCTCTATTGTGAAAACAAACTAGAGCACCAATGGTGCAGAAGCTCATACCTATTCGAGCTTAAAAATGTAGGGCCCACAAAACTTTATGGCCCACCATAATTCAGATTCCACCAATTCCTATTTTTCCCCTTTAAATCCTATTTTACCCACTCTCTCAAACAATACCACTGAACTTTCTCCCCTCTACCTGAGCAGACATAACTTCACAAGCACTCCTTCCCAAAATTTTGGCTGGCTGCCTACATACCTCAGGCTCAAAGACTTCTAAGAATCGGCAAGTGCTGATTGGCTAAAGGGCTCTCATGCTTACAGTTCAACAGTTAATAACAACTCCCAATCCTGCTTTAATTCCACTAACAGCCTCTGCAGAGCTTAACCACAAATGTAAACAAACACTGCAGAGACTGGGAGACAAATTAAAGGAGCTTTGGAAAAAGGTGAAGGCTCAAATTTTTTTAAACAATGGGGATTAATTGTAATTAATTAACTTTTGACCAAAAATTATTTGGCATCACCTTATTCATACACAATCCAACAATCATCAGTTCAACTTTGAATATGATCCATCAAAATCTTGAGGAGAATGAGATATTTGAAAATATTACACAGAATGACCCCCGATGACCCCCTAAATGACATTTGACCTCAATTTTCCGAACACCCCTCGTAACCCTCATCCCGAGGAACGTTGTGACCAACTTTCATTATAACTGGCCATACACTGTACGAACAGAAGCAATTTGAAAATATGGGGCCGCAGCCCGGGCCACAAAAGACCCCTAGTTGATCTTTGATCTCAAATTCATGAACACCCTGAAGGTAACACTTCCATAGTACTATCGTGACAAACCCTCAACATTGTACCATCGAATCTGTAGGAGAAGAAGCATTTTGCGTATTTCCAGAAAATGGCCCATTACGGCCCACAGGTGACCTTTGACCCCAAATTTCGGACCATCTCTGATGGCCCTATACCCAATGGTCCTTGTGTCCAAGTTTCATGAAATTCCATCAAACACTGTGCAAGTGGGAGCGGTTTTACCAATTGTTGACGGATAGAGTGATAGACGCCGCACTGTAACAATAGCTCACACCAGCATGCTGGTATGAGCTAAAAATTAGTATAAAAGTCATCTGAACTTCTCCTACAAGATTACAAAAATACTTCCAAAATTCTTTTAGGCATAAGTTAATTAATAAGATCCATATTAAGACTGCCTATTTAATTTATACTTCTTTGCATCTACAGTGCCTTCAAAAGGCTACATCCACCTATTGCATAAACTAATGAAAGAAACCGAAAGAAGGCCAATTAACACTCATGATCATTTAGCACTCACCAAATGCAATTCTTGTATGAAAGTGCTCCTGTAGGAGATTTTGTTAAATTGCAGAACCATTTCAGCCTTTCTCAGTGCTATGCAAAGAAAGTTCTTGCTTGGCCTGCATGTGGAAATAACAAAGTTACAAGTAAATAAATACAAATTCATTACATGCTGTGTACAGTAGACCTTTAAAGCAAAAAAAAAAAAAATATCGAATGCAAAATACTGTCACAAATAACAGCCCTGAATAAATTACATGCGGTATGTAGAGCATGTAGGATAATGCTATGTGCACAAAAGACAATGTTTAAATAAGTGAAAAAAAGCAGCCTACAGTAGCATTTTGTGCAAACTTGTTCACTATTGTTTCTTTAGCCTCTTCCCTAGACAATTGAAGAAATAAGAAAGAAATCTATCTTGCCCCCTCTGTGATGCATACAACTTGTTTATAATTCATTTAATTTTAAGCCTATACAGCTTTGCCCTATAACTGGCACCAACATGGGGTGTGTGAAACCATGAGCTAATAGCTCCATGGTGCAACCTAGGTTAATTATCCAGAAAGCCAAAAAGCTTTGTGATTCCTTGCCATACTTTGCATGCAGTGTTTGGTTTCTTCCAATTAAGCATGTTTGCTTAGAACTGGAAGAAAACCAGGAATCGAGAAAACGGTTGCTGAAGGGAATATACTACTACGTACCACACTATGAGGAGAAATTTTTTAACAAGGACTTGTGACAAGTAGGGTTTCCAGTGCTTACACGGGGTCACATCCCATTAACCAGAATGAAAAAATGCATTGTGGTATCGATGATGTAACATTCATGAGCAGGTTTCTTCATGAATCTGACATAATGTATAGTGTAGAGAGACAGGTAAGACCGGAGGGAATGTAAATGTTTGGCCTTTAATTGTTGACTTCATATGACCTTTGACCTCCACCAAAATCAATAGGCTTCTTTTACTCAATGTTATACACATTCATACCAAGTATGATATCTGCCCAAGCCTCCAATCTTGAGATATCATGTTTACGAGGTTTTCACAATTAAACCTGTGATGACCGCAAGTGACCTTTGACCCCCACCAAAACAATCTAGGCTTCTTGTACTCAATGTGACCAGTACTTCTACACACCAAATATGAGGTCTGCCCAAGTGTCCCTCCTTGAGATACTGTGTTTACAAGGTATTCACACTTTGACCCCTGGTGACCCAATTACCTTTGGCCTCCATCAAACACTATAGGATATGTTTACTCAATGTGATTCATATACATATTAAATATGAGATCTGCCTAAGCTAACCTTCTTGAGATATCGTGTTTACAATGTTTCAACAATTTGACCCCTGCTGACCCCAAATGACCTTTCACCTCCACAAAAAAACATTGGGCATCTTGTACTCAATGTGGTACTTCTACACACCAAATATGATTGGTCCAACCATCCATTCTTCAGTATCGTAGTCAAAGAGTTAACCCATGTAAGCACTGTATCCTCTACTGGGAGTGACATTAGCAGATCTTCTTTGTTTTAATTCCTGTAAGACCTAGTAAATTCATGATCAATTAACTCAAGTGTGGGTGCTCCATCAGAGTGGCATCTCATTGTTACAGGTCCTGTTAAATTGATAACCTCTCTGACCTCATTTCTGAGTACTTACATCATGTCCATTAATACCATGACAGTTGGCAAATTGTATGAGATATGTCTGTGTCACTGTCAGAAGAAACAGTTTTTAATAAATTTGTAGTGGATCTAAGACAAGATCATTTAAAAAGTTCTTCTTCTGTTATATCTGAAGATCCTCCTATTAGTGATCAATTGAACAACACAGCATGCATGTCTTCCACTATATATAGGCCTAGCTAATGTATATTGTAATATATCCTGCTTGTAAGTAAGTGGGAGGGACTGAAATCCCCTTGATTATTTCTGGGTGGGGATGGGAGAGAGCAGTCCCAAAGAAGTAATTAACTATGTTGTGCCCCTGTAGCTTGGCATACAGCACAGTCCACTACATTGATTGTATTGTACCCTCCTTATTTACTAAGTAATATATTTCCACTGTTTTTGATCCTGATTAAAAATACCAGCCAGTGAGGATAAATAACACTCATCTTTTGTGTCATGCTTCAATGCACTTGTTCCAAATTTTATCTGGAATTTGAAAGAGGATTCATACTGCTCATACTGTTGTGTGAAAGTAAGTGGGCCTAACATTTCAATCCTAGCAGGATCTTCTTCAGAGGCTGAATGACAAGTAACAGTAACAGAAGGGACAAATACAAGCACAGAATACAGACAGGTAAATGAGCAGGGTGAACACAAAGAGATAGATGTAAAGGTATTAGTAGACAAGGGATGGAGAGAAGAAAGAAACCAACAGGGGAAGAGGAGAGGTACAGTAAATACACTGTAGAGGGACAAAAAGAGGATTAAGGGAAGAGGGTAGGGAAAAAACTTCAGAAGGACAAAGACGGAAAAGTGTCATGGAGAAAAAAGGGTAGAAGAGAGCTACAAGAAGAGGGGTGACAGATGGGGATACAAGGGGAGATGGAGGTGGGGGGGGGGAGCAGAAGAAGCTTCCTGAATGTTGAGCCCTTGAGGTTGAATAAATTGCAAAGGCATTGCATCCACAGTCTCTCTCTGCTGATACATACTAGGTTAGGACGGCTACCTAAGGATTCAATCCCCTGTAGGGACATGTCGTTAATGGTATGGTTGGGAAGGTTAAAGTGTTCTCCAACCGGGGTCTCAGTCTTCACGGTGTTGACTGTGGATCTGTGACCAAAAAGAACCCCTCCTTGAGGATGGTTTTGGCTTCACCAACATTCTGGATGCCCCAAACTCTACAAGACATCAGATAGATGAAATTAGAGGTTGTACAAGTGATGTGACTCTTAGTCTTGTGTGAGTTGGGTGCTGTGGCTGGTGATGGAATTGGATTCAACAAAGTGGTGGCTGCAGACGATGCATCTCGAAGTACGATCACATTTGAAAGAACCATGCTGAATGGGTGTAGGGTTAGAAGTTAGAGGTAGAACAGCAGCATGCACAAGGTCCTGTAGGTTGCGTGGGCATCTGTAGGCGATGGTGGGTTTTGCTAACAGTTTTGTTTGATTTTGATTTTCAGCTGCTCTGTTACTGTATCCCTTCGGGTGATCATCCTTATCTACTTTGTATTTGGACTTGTTCTTGTATTTTTGTGTTTCAGTTTTTCATTTTCTATTTGTCATTTACTCATCCCGCTGTTTTCACCTTGTCTCACCATTTTCTTGTTTCAGATGCTCAAAAAATTGATGCAGAAATCCCTGGCGCTATCCTTTCCATCTTTGCAACTACTTACTTGTACACATTTTCTTACACAGGCTCTATGGAGGATAAGCAGTTCGCTAACAGTTTTGTTTTATTTTGATGCTCATACTGTCAGTGTCAGAAGAGGTGATTAGTGCAATGAAGCATGACATAAAAGTACCCAACTGGGTGGAAAATACTTTGAATATGTACTGCATATATGTTTAAATATTCACTTTATCACAACATCAACTTACATTACAAAAGTGGTCATTTAGCCATGAAAACTAAGTTCCAATTAAACTGTACTGGAGTGGGATTTCCCTCAGTGCATGTGGTTTACCGAAAGTGGAGTCAAAGACCTGATTTGCAAGATTAGATTCAGATTATCATTAGCCTAGGGCCTACTCAGTAACTTTTTCTATGTTTAGGTAATTCATAAACAAGGTAGTACTTATGTTCTTTGTATCCAATAAAAACATAGTTCAACAACATTGAAATGAAAGATAGGCCTAGGCTACCCCACTGGCACTAGTAGTAGTACAGTAGTATAAAATAGGCTGTTATTTCTGAACTTTCCCTTTCTGAAATCCATCCATCATCCATAATTAGGAATCATAGAAATAAAGTCATAGATATCTGACCGCCTTCAAAGTATGTTGGTAATTTTTTCCCCTCAAAACTGCAAGTGCAAAGGTGTTTAACTTACCAGTACTAGGCTACTTCTGTTCTCTGTTTAGCCTAGGATATGCTGTACCCACATTTTCAGTTCGTTAGGCAGTAGAATTGAAGTGACAAAACAAAGTACTTCCTGGTATTCCTTCTACCTGAATATTAATCATGTGAATGGCGTGCCGCGCCCGTATGGCAAGCCGTTTTACTTTTTATTCGATATTTGATGATATCATCAAATATTTGGTGATATCAGCAAATAATTGTTGATATCAACAATTAATTACTGATATCATCAAATCATTTGATGATATCATCAAATAATTGCTGATATCAACAATTATTTGCTGATATCACCAAATAAGTTGTTGATATCAGCAATTCATTTGCTGATATCAACAATTCATTTGCTGATATCACCAATTCATTTGTTGATATCATCAAATAATTGCTGATATCAATAAATAATTGCTGATATCAACAAATATTTGCTGATATCAGTAAATGAATTGTTGATATCAGCAAATCATTTGCTGATATCAACAATTCCAACATATCACTAATTAATTAGTGATATGAGGTACCGAATTGCTGATATCATTAAATGATTTGGTGATATCATTAAATGATTTGCTGATATCAGCAATTGAATTGGCGATATGTTGGAATTGCTGATATCAACAATTCATTTGCTGATATCAACAATTCATTTGCTGATATCAGTAATTCAAGCGTATCGAACCAACGTCTACAAAAAGGAATTGGAAAGTGTAATGATATGTCGTACATTATACATTACAAACGGCTGAGGTGCGAAATGCAGATGTTCGAGTTGCAGCCAAGGATAAAATTAAGGTCGGCTGAACCATCAGCCACTTTCAGTCCAAAAGTGACTCCTGATTCCCTGGTTTTTCAGTGGAACCATGAGGCACTTACGGTAAAAAAAAAGTGTCGGCTGGTAGCATTCTTTTTGGGTCTTAAGGGCGCTGTTTGGTAGGTAGCGGTCACCAAAAGGCGCCTGGTGCGCGGTTAATTTCAGCCTTGGTTATAGCGATCAACGGGAGGGGAAAGGGGACTTAGTTACACAGTACTACTACTGCCACTGGGAGTGGTACCGTAGCTACTCATGCACTTGTTACAGGGAGGACAAACGTTGAGCAAGCACCGAGTAGGCCAGGCCTAAAAACCTATGAAAAATAATACCGGGGTGGTTAAGTAGTTCAAAATGAAAGACCAAAATGTAAAAAGTATACCCTGGTCGGCGATAGAAACAGGCTGGTAAATGTGTCCATTAGACTAGCTCCCCGATGGTGGCTGCAACGTTCCGTCTGGCTGTGCCTGTGCGTCTGCGATGGAAAGGAGCTGATCTAGCACAGCTGCGATTGAATTGAACCTGTGCTCATCGATGCTCGCGTTAATCCGTTCTAAATTTCTCTTTGCTTGGAGAAGACGTTCTTTCGCTTCAGAAGCATTGTCATTGTCAGTTAAGAGCCTCTCTACTTCGCACAAAATCCGAGAAATTCTGTCAAGAACGATCTGTGCTTCATCATTTACAGCCATCGCCAAGGTGAAAGTAACGCTACCCGTACCCTGTTGTCTCGTCACTGTCATTTGCATGTACTGCACAGTACACTGACATCGTGTGCGCATGCTTGTAAGACGGGCTGTCACGGTTGAATTACTGATATCATCGTCACGGTTGAATTACTGATATCAGCAAATGATTTGTTGATATCATCAAATGAATTGGTGATATCAACAAAAGCCTGAATTAGTGATATGTACGGTTCATTTGCTGATATCATTAAATCAATTACTGATATCACCAATTGATTTGTTGATATCACCAAATGAATTAGTGATATGTTGGAATTGTTGATATCAGCAAATAATTAATGATATCAACAATTATTTGGTGATATCAGCAAATAATTGTTGATATCATCAAATGATTTGCTGATATCATCAAATGATTTGCTGATATCACCAAATAATTGCTGATATCTGCAAATATTTGTTGATATCAGCAATTATTTGTTGATATCAGCAATTATTTGATGATATCAACAAATGAATTGGTGATATCAGCAAATGAATTGGTGATATCAGCAAATGAATTGCTGATATCAACAATTATTTGGTGATATCAGCAAATAATTGTTGATATCATCAAATCATTTGATGATATCAGCAATTAATTGTTGATATCATTAATTATTTGCTGATATCACCAAATATTTGATGATATCATCAAATATCGAATAAAAAGTAAAACGGCTTGCCATACGCCCGCAGTGACATCGCAATATCTGTGAGTGACATTCATGTTGTAATGTATTCAATGCAAGATTGCGACATGAAAAATTTGGTGCCGCTCAAAATCGAGGGGAAAATAGGCCACTTTTTGGAATACGAATGTGAGGGAAGGTGGCCAGCTAGTCCATATTCATTATCTCAAATTTTTGGTCAACCAAAAAGAGTCAAACATTTTGAGATGAACATTTGAAATTTGAGGACACTTTTTCTTTCCTTGATCTACTGTTGTTCTGTTTGGCCTTTTGGAATTTTGTGCGTATTTCGTATGGGCGGCCATTTGGGTAAAAAATACAACAATGAAACAGATAAACAAGAAAGAAAATTGAAAAAGAAGAAATATGCGAAATGAAACAAACATATGTGATACCAATGTAAAAAAATTGAAAGGCTGCACTATAAAAGAGAAATACTAATAAAAAGACAATCATGTAGCGAAACATACCAAACACATGCAACCGAATGATAAACAAGGAGCACCAGGAAGACAAAAAGATCAATCGCCACCATAAAAAAAGAAAATGTATTGTAAGGAAAAGAACATTCGCACGAAATAAAAACGAAGATTCAAACGCGAAACGAACAAGTGCTCAGAACAAAAGAACAAGCGCCATCATAGAAACGAAGGTATAACAGAATCAAAAGGACATTCGCACGAAATCAAAACGAACGTTCACATGAAATCGAACAAACGCCTATGAACTAAAAAGGACAGATCCCGCTGTTTTGGTTGTCCTTGACTGTTTTATTACGAAATGTAGTGACATATCTTGTTGTCATTGTGTCTACAAAGATAACGTCATAAATCTATCGGAATGTGTTCTTACCGAAGACGAACAAGAGGTTTTACACAATGGTCTATCTTTCTGTCCCTCCCGTAAACTAGATCCAGTTGGTCTATGCTTCGACTTAGATAATTTGTTCGCCGTATGAGACTTAGAAGACTGTGGAGTAAGATCGTCATTGGTAACTTTCCGACTACCACGGTACTGTGTTATATGAATTTGTTTTTCCACAATGAAACACCAGCGACGAGACAAGAGATCGGGTTCGGCTGTTCCGACGAAAGTCACGTAGCATGACGTATTTTGACATATTATCACAACAATTTGGCTTACATCGGCCTTCTTTATAGCCGACATTCACATTGGCAAATGCGCACTAGAAATTTGAGTCAGCAAATGGCTGTTGTTATTGTCTGCTAGCTTCAGCTAAGAGAATAGACCGGGGAAGAAGAGATCACATGTTGGATATGTGAAACCGGAAATAAAGACTCGTGCAAGGTTAAAAATTGTGTAAAGGTAAGAGGGCCTGACGTTTCGATCCTAGCAGGATATTCTTCTTCATAGTCCAGTCAAATTATAAAATACCTAGAACAAATTGCTTCAGAAGGTTTTTTTGCTTTGACTGGTTCATTGGACCCCACTGAACATCATATCGAAAGTTATCTCAAAGTTACCCCCCCCCCCCAAG
>KN883576.1:0-16595 GCA_000934455.1 Apostichopus parvimensis | reverse complement strand
TGCTTCAGAAGGTTTTTTTGCTTTGACTGGTTCATTGGACCCCACTGAACATCATATCGAAAGTTATCTCAAAGTTACCCCCCCCCCCCAAGTGCTCTAATTTGCATAAATTCAAGATGGCCGCCATGTCAGAATTCAATGTACAGCAAACTTTTTTTCTGGGTAGTTTTAGGGCCCATAAATGTATTGCCAACAGATAGGAATGTGATATCAATCTATCAAATAAGGCTAATTCCGTCATGATATGACGTCACTATGACGTAGTATTACGTCATGTCATGACGTAGTCCATGATTTTTACTGAAAATAGACATTTTGTACCTTGTTATTGTAATTCCCTGTATAATGTGGTTTTGATTGCTGTTTCTTTAGCCCTAGAACACTCTTTGGGACCAAATACTTAGTCCAATAAACCAGCTGCACTACTTGGCTCAGCCCCCGTGAGTTACAAGTCTGTGTCGTCCTCAGTCACGTCAATAGCTGTGCTTTCAATAGCGTTCCTTCCGTGCAACAAAAAGGTCCTTATGCTGATCACTAGTACTGTATGTTGCACCTGTAAGTTCCTGCATAGATTCATTGATGTCAGCACAGGCGGGCATTGCAAGAAGCCAGCGTGTCCGCTGCTTCTCTTCCATACCCCGGCCTCTTGTCAAAACCCCTGTGGTTTTGATTGTCCGCATAAGAGCCTGTTCGATGACTAGGTCACTAGGCAACCCAGCCCAGAAGCAGTCACTGCGCCGGATGACAAAAAGACCAGAACTGAACCTGTTGTAGACATCAGGGTTTGTTTCTTTCAATTCCAGCATATCCTGAAGATGGATCTGCACTGATTTCACGTAGGCCTGAAATGTACAAATGCCTGTAGTGAATGTCGTGGTGATGCCTGTTCCAATAGCACAGCTATTGACGTGACTGAGGACGACACAGACTTGTAACTCACGGGGGCTGAGCCAAGTAGTGCAGCTGGTTTATTGGACTAAGTATTTGGTCCCAAAGAGTGTTCTAGGGCTAAAGAAACAGCAATCAAAACCAAATTATACAGGGAATTACAATAACAAGGTACAAAATGTCTATTTTCAGTAAAAATCATGGACTACGTCATGACATGACGTAATACTACGTCATAGTGACGTCATATCATGACGGAATTAGCCTTATTTGATAGATTGATATCACATTCCTATCTGTTGGCAATACATTTATGGGCCCTAAAACTACCCAGAAAAAAGTTTGCTGTACATTGAATTCTGACATGGCGGCCATCTTGAATTTATGCAAATTAGGGCCCTGGGGGGGGGGGGGGTAACTTTGAGATAACTTTTGATATGATGTAGAGGGGACTCTAGGGAACTATTTAAAACAAAAAAACCTTCTGAAGCAATTTGTTCTAGGTTCGGCCATATTCAGCATAGTTTGACTGGACTATCAGTTACGCAGGCTCTTTAGTGGATAAGCAATTTGCTAACAGTTTTGTTTTATTTTTGAGGTTAAAAATTGGTAGGTTCTACAGTATACTATTAATAAAAAAAGGTTGATGTAAAGATCTAACTAAATCGACATTTATAGACACTGAAAGGAGAACTTACTGCTCAAATAGAGCAAAATGTTTGTGCTTGATGAAGTTTAGTTTTGAAATCCTTCTGCTCCATCATTCCACATTTATTTTCAGTAACCCTGCTTGCTACTTTTGTAATTCCAAAATGTTGAAAAATAATGTCATACAGCCAGGGACGTAGCTAAGGCCTGATGATTGGGGGGGGGGGGGGGGGTGTAGTGGCTGAAAATCCAACTGGATGGGTTTTGAAGTCAGAAAATTCCGACTGCTGCCTTGTACCCCCGCGCTACTCGTCAACGATACGGTCAGTGTCAGTGAGACACCCATCTTTCGCGACTGCACTTTTGTTCCGAACCTTTTTTCGATACATTTGTACCCACTGGCTCTTACTCCACAACGTTTAGCCCCCACCCCCCAACCAAATATTTTTGTGAAAATTTGGGCAATATGCTGATAACTTTTCGGATATACCTACTGAAAGATAGATAAATTGCAATTTACTGTACTCATGATTTTCAAAACATGTTCACGTGATAAGAAATATAGAATGTTATCTTTATAATGTAAAGTCGCCATATAATAGCTACGTGTAAATAAAGGACTTGGAGACCAACTGACCATTAATTATTGAACAGTAAGTGAGTGAGACACCCCGTTACCTTACAGGATTGTTTCCTCTTGAGTGATATCGATGGATATGAAAAAAAACAATGCTTGTCAATGTCAGACATATCTCTCACGCTTTCGCTGATAAAGATTGCCTGATTTTATCCGTATTATTAGGCTTTTTATGAAGGAAAGTCATCCCTAATGATATTAATATTCGCAAACAGATTGCATGTTGTAACTAGAACCACCAAGTAAGCGGTTACGTCCCCATGAACCGGAAACGTGACGTCATGTGTTTCACTCGCTTCCGTACCAAATAGCAAGAGTATTATCTTTCCCGTTGATTATCTTTGGCTCAGGTAGTAAAAAAAAACCCACACATACAGAGGCACATGTCCCGTTGTGTCAATGTGAGGTAAGTAATGACTTTCTTAAATAAAATCTTTAGCAATGTCCGATTCTTTGTCTACTTAGTATGTCTTATTCGTATCAGTTAATTATTTTCAGTAGCTTCCATTGAAATACGAATAAGTGTATCCGGATGCGCTTTGTAGTTGAACAGTAGGATGCAGAAACTGGTAGTGGTAGCATAACTTTGGCCTGTAACGTTAGGCATTAGTTAGGCCTAGTTCCACGAAAAGGAAAGGTGGCAACTTAGGCTAAGTTAGGCCTATACTATAGTAGTATTTCGCTTGTGATTTAGGAACGCTTACACAAAATATTTAGCCTATTGAATTATCCATAACGGCCAGAACGATTGACTTACTTTGTGGTGCTTTACATTGTACAGACTTGAAACAAACTTCAAGTAGGCTAATGTCCGAATATAGGCTTAGTATCATGGACACTTCGAATTTCGGACACCTAAGCCTTAAATCACCCCAAAACTATATCTTCTGGTATAAATCACCTGAAATATACTTGATATGGTGGGAGAAGTGTGTTATATTAAGATATACGGCCAAACTTTCTTTCCTGCAAACTGTTTTCACGTTGTAAAAAAGAAGATTCTTCGTGATTGTGGAACTGGTATTTCTTTGCTAGAGTATTGCGAAATTCGGACACTCGTTCCCACAGTGTGGCGCTGGTGATAAAATTGGTGGCGCAGGTGCTCTTTCAGTAATTATAACATACTTCATAGATCTCCGTCATTTTATTGACAAATATGTTAGTATTTACTTGCACACGGGTCATTTTAGAGAGAAAGTATCTGTATCTTCGTAGTTTTTCGTGAAATTGGCTGCTGCTATAGGTTGTCATGGTGAAATCGTGCATTTCTTAGGGGTGTCCGAAATTTGCAGTGTTCCGAATTTCGCAATACTGACTATATCAGTTAATGCTAATGTTCGTACAAAAGACAGGCTGAGTAGTGTTTTTTGCAGAACACACTCTCTTTCAAACAGCCCATAATTTTACCATTTACTGTTCAGTAAGCCAATGTTGTTATTTAAATGTCTATAATAGTCTTCAGTAGTCTTCAGTAGTAGTCTTTTGCTAGTCTGTGTGATTCTAACATCTAACCTAGTTTGTGTATGTTTGCAATTCACCTGGGAAAATGCAATTCAGTTTCATATCCAGTCTTGTTCTGTGTTTACTGCTTATTCCTACAGGTTGCTTTCCTCTAATAAGTGTCCAGAGCTTTAAAAATGGAGGAAGAGGTAAGTGTGTTATTTATGCAAGTTGGTTATGTTCATCCTCTTGTCTACATTTTGTCTCACTTTGCAAACACATAATACAGACTGAGTGATTACAAGGGTTTACTAAACTCTATACAGGCAATACTCTCAAAGGACCCTTCTTTATACGTTGGCAAGTCTGCTTATGAAGTAATGGGCAGTGATCATGTTCACATATTTATAGAGAATATAACTCCAACATTCTTCTCATTTTCTTTTTTCCAGTGCATATGTTAATAATTTAATATACTCTTCACTTTCTCATTCACAGAGCCATTTGCGAGGTGGTAAGGGTTTTTTAATTTGTTTGTATTCTGACCCTTCCATTATGCAGTATTGCTCATTTTATTATCATTATGCTAGGATTTATGCCAGAAAGTTGGTAGATGTGCTTAATCTAGAGTTTCTGGTTGGGTCCTAACTAATATGGACAATTATGATCTTGATAATAACAACTACCTCTTTGGTTCTTAAAGATGTAACTGACTTGGAGTTACCTAGAACTATTTCCACTTGGGAAATAATGTAGTGTGAGAAACAGAATCAAAGTCAATCCAGCCATTATCTCCCCCTCAAACCCCGTCCCCCAACCATTTTGGTGTTTAGCACCAATACGGTGTTTTAATAAAAATTTAGAAATAAAGTCCTTTACCTCTTTCCTCTACAGAGTTAGCTGATGTGTCTTTTGAGGACCTCCAAAAGCTTGAAGGAAAAGTTGGCAGTAAATTGTGAGTAAAATCATTGCTCTTGTTTCCATCTAATTTACTCTCGTCTTTGCCTTGTTAATGTGGTTTGGGGAACACTCGTTTGAGGGCTGTGCTCTTAATTATACACATTGAAAACAAAGTGTTGTCAATTGGCTAAATTCAAGCTTTAAAAAAAAGGAATAGGAGAGTCTCCATATACTGTACTTGTCTATGAAATATGTTAATTTCAGCAAGTTTCATACTTACATTGTTTCTGTTAAATGTCATTATTGCACAAAGGAAAGCATAATTCATTATTCCTTTGCATAAAATTATACGAGAACAGTTGATGAGGTCACCGATTGTACCAAATCTTATCAAAATTTTCCATTAAATTGACAGTGGAAACATTAACAACTCGTACCAAAAATTGTGATCCATTTAAAAAATTTCATTGACAAACTTACAATTGCAAAACTTGTGTATGTAGACACAAACTATACGATAATTTACAGTACACACATACTTTCAACCATAGGGCATGTGTACTTTACAATCTCAAAATGTATTCATACTGTGGGGAAATATAGTTTGCATTTTTTCTTTTCTTAAATTGGCTTCACATGTGCTTTACTGAAGAAACCCAATTGAACTGCTGTAGTCCATTGTGACCAGGTTTTGGTTAATTCTTAAGTCTCATAGTTTTCGTACAACTGTGTTGTGTGCACTGAATGACTGAAACGCTGAGTGACTCTCTTCTGTGATATAACTGGTGCTATTTTGAGTAAAAATTACAAAATTTTCCACGATTGGTATGATTTGTTGGAACAGGGAAGTTCTAGTACTGAGTGAACCTGCTCGCCCTGGCGAATACCAGTCAGGAAAACTGTACACATTAAGTTTCCACAACTTCCAAAAGCTGATAAATCTTTAGCAGTCATGTGTTCCAAAGCACACACTCACTGCCCGACTGTCCATAGTTTCTACGATAGGACTGTCAAGTAGAGTCATCCAGTGTTCAGTCTTGCGATGGGTGGCCGATTTGATAGGGGTCACTCATGCTTTTGCCTTTAAAACGTAAACACTATCCCCTAAAGAAATCCACCATGGCTTGCATATTGTAAGAGAACCCTCGCAAAGTCTGTGCACCCCCTGTTTTTTCTGGATCAATAGTAGTGGAAAGAATTGTTTCAAGTGCAGCCGTTGCTGATGTGACTATTAAGGCTAAATTATAATTCCTAAAAGAAACAAGTGGAGGGTCAGCATTAGATGGGTATCAAAGAAAGAGAAAGAGATAAGTATCACTTCAAACAGTTTATCTGTACTTCCATGTTTTAACCTTTGTCAGGTACAATGAAGCATTGTTTGGCCCAAAAGACTCTGGATTCAAAGAGAGAAGAAATACAGAAGATAGAGAACGAAGAATGAAACCAGTTCATTCACAAAGAAAGGGCATGTAAGGTTCTCTTCTTTTTTTTTGGTAATACCGTCATGTCTTTGTTTATGACCAAAAGACAGAAAGAAGTTTGTAGGGATTCCTTGTGCAGTCCAGTATCTTTAGGCATAATATCTTCCTGAATACAGAAGTTTGTAGGGATGCATTGAGCAGTCCAGTGTATTTAAGCTCTATATCTTCCTGAATACAGAAGTTTAGAAGTTTGTAGGGATGCCTTGACTAGTATATTTAGGCTACATATCTTCCTGAAAACCAGAAGTTTGTAGGGATGCCTTGTGCAGTCCAGTATATTTAGGCTCTATATCTTCTTGAATACAGAAGTTTGTAGGGATGCCTTGTGCAGTCCAGTATATTTAGGCTCTATATCTTCCTGTATACCAGAAGTTTGTAGGGATGCCTTCTGCAATCCAGTTTATTTAGGCTCTATATCTTCTTGAATACAGAAGTTTTTAGGGATGCCTTGTGCAGTCCAGTTTATTGAGGTTCTATATCTTCCTGAATACCAGAAGTTTTTAGGGATGCCTTGTGCAGTCCAGTTTATTTAGGCTCTATATCTTCCTGAATACCAGAAGTTTGCAGGGATGCCTTGTGCAGTCCAGTATATTTAGGCTCTATATCTTCCTGAATACCAGAAGTTTGTAGGGATGCGTTGTGCCATCCAGTTTATTAAGGTTCTATATCTTCCTGAATACCAGACGTTTGTAGGGATGTCTTGTGCAATCCAGTATATTTAGGCTATATATCTTCCTGAATACCAGAAGTTTGTAAGGATGTCTTGTGCAGTCCAGTATATTTAGGCTCTATATCTTCCTGAATACCAGAGTTTGTAGGGATGCCTTAAGCAGTCCAGTTTATTGGGCTGTATATCTTCCTGAATACCAGAGGTTTGTAGGGATGCCTTGTGCAGTCCAGTATATTTAGGCTCTATATCTTCCTGAATACCAGAGGTTTGTAGGGATGCCTTGTGCAGTCCAGTATATTTAGGCTCTGTTTGTAGGGATGCCTTGTGCAGTCCAGTATATTTAGGCTCTATATCTTCCTGAAAACCAGAAGTTTAGAAGTTTGGAGGGATGCCTTGTGCAGTCCAGTTTATGTAGGCTTTATATCTTCCTGAATACCAAAACTGTATTAATTGATAAACAGTTACTAAGGGGATAATCCTGTGACTGCATTTGATTGCTTCAATAAAAGTGCTGGAAATTGTAGGCATCGTTAGGTTAAAACCACGTCCTCATAGCATTACCTTTGGCGAAGATATGAATCTTTCAAAATATGGTGGTATTTGTGAATGCACCTGGCAACAACACAGTGAATGATGTCATCACATCAATTCAGCTGAAATTGGGTTTGTTTTTCCTGATAATATTTAGCGCAGTTATTCAAAGAGGAATTCTAAATACAGAGAGAACCTCGATAGTTTAGCAAACATTCCAAATTCATCAGGGCTGGAAGATAAATCAACAAGATGGTGATAATAGGGAAGTAAAGCTTTTGAGGAACATTTGCCTATGTAACAGCACAGAACACCTACTGTGATCTACTCTATGGAAGAATTAAAGGGTTTTAGCCAGCCGAGTTAGATACAAGATACTGAGATGGGTTTTTTAAAATAACGTCAAGATATTTTGCAGATAGTTTGCCACCAGCATACCCCTTTAACTTCGAAGCAGATGTAAGGGAAGAACACATCTGCAAATAGCTTAATAGCTATTTTGATGTACTATCATTATGTTATTAAGACTTTTAAAAAAGTCTAAAACAGACATTTTAGAGCCACTCACCAAGACCTCAACTTTCTTTCATCTCTCAAGAAAAGTTATAATGTGGCAAGATGCATTGCCTCAAGAAGTATGGTATTGCATGATGCAGTATTTCTCGGGTTAGGGTTAGGGTTTAACCCTTGGGCTGTATCATGTTTGATGACATTGGTCGACATATTAAACTGTGTACTAAACGGTTCTCTTGAGAAATACTGTCACCTGAGGATTGGCTGAGCCACTGGCGAGAGTCTTGAATATTCATGTTTTCTCTCTCTCAAGCTCTCTGTTTATTTTCATTTATTTGGAAAGTTATTTGAAAATAATGATCTTGAAGTGCAAAATGAACTAACGTTTGTTTAATACCTAAATTCCAATAAATTCAGCATTGTTACGAACGCTGGATTCTGCGTCTAGGACGCAGTGTTTTAACCAGGGACGCAAAATCTTCAAACTGCTTGCATCCGATGGACGCAACACTATTTTCTGAGAAACAAACTCCAAGTACACACACTCACAACTAGGCCTTTGCCAAACGTAAGGAAACACATTGTGAACGAACATCTTTCTTTTCAAACAACCACCACTTCTTCTCAAAAGAACCGAAATTTCTTCCAATCCGACAGATGATTGTTTGAAAACAACTAAAATCGTCACGATCAACCGCACGTGCTTCGGTGCAGAGCTAACATTTCTATTACAGAGATTTTTATGATATAATTAGCCAATGATGGTTTTCCAAATTTTCCGTGATTTGATTGGCTAATAGTAGTCTCTTGTCTGAAAACGTTTTTCACCTTCACTGCTCAATGAACACAAAGTTTGTTGGTTTAACTGCAACTGGTTGTAACGTTACTTTCCCATGTGTAGAGATAGCAAAGTTGCAGTATAGGCTATCATATGTGGGCACTCAAATATCATATCGTTAAGCCTTGTTGTCACATAGGTATGTTTCGACAACAAGCATTCATGTTACGAAGCTGCACTTGAATTGTTTCTGACACACTATCACATAATGTTTGAATCAATGTTTTTTTAAGCTCAAAATGTTATGAGTTTTGGGGGAAACATCTCTGAGAATAAAAAGGACTTTTCATTTGTTTGTCCTCTCCGTATTGAGAGTTGCTAATGCAAAATGTGCATTCAAAGCACAGTAATTTGTTCGTTGCAAAATGGCGTAAATTTTCGGGGTCCCATAGACCACGTGCATTAGTGATTTTTTTGGTGCAATATTCGTGTAAACTACTGTATTTCATGCATCGTCAAAAGAAGCCATTGAAGTTTGAGATATATATATTTAATGGACATTGCGTAAAGAGTTATTCAGTTCACATACTATAATTTTCGTGGAGCTGCATGGTTTCCTTGGAAATACTGCAAAGCGTCCAGGATAAATGTTGGATCAGTTGCTCTATGGTTGGATGCAGTCCGCACTTCGTGAGCAACTTGCGCGAAGGGCACAATTGAAAGTACGTAGGCAAAACACTCACTGAACTAGTTTACAAAACCCGCCAAGCAAGTTCATTCATAAAACGAATCCAATTTGGAGTTCTTACATTCATACAATTTTTGTTAGTTTAGAACCAAGAACACCACTTACATGATATGCAAGAAACGAATCTTCCAACATACACTCGTGTTTTGACTAAGTGTTGTAGGTATGGTGATATCGTTTCTTCACAGGCTTTCAGGATTTGCGCACGTGCAGTTGAAACTCCGAAGTTCGAACAGGCCTACATACATGCGTTAATGAGCTGCGTGGAATTTAGCGAGAACTTCACACTTTGGGTACAGGGAGTTTTGAAGAGTAGGTCGCTGGTGAAATCTCTGCAAGGTCAAAGCATGGAGCTACTACCAGTGAAAGGCGGACAAAAAGAGGAGTGGGGCGGGCCGATCCTGTAAAACAGCGAAGCAAGGGCACTGGGTGGCATCTGCCCTATATATTGTGAAGAGTATTCACAAAGTATCTGCAGTGATACACGATCGCATCTTTACAACTACACTATAGTAAAAATAGTTCATACAATAAACGCAAATGCTTTTCGACCGGGACGCAAACTTTTATTTCTATAGTAACATTAATGTCACTCGTTTTGCTTAATTTCCGACATTTCACGGCATATGCACACAGCATTTGTAGGGCTCAATTAAATCAGTTGAAAAGTGCAGTCGGTATTTTTATGCTGGCATTATTGTCTAGAAACTCGTTTCGCTTGATTTCCGACAGTAACGTCATATGCACGCAACATTTAAGGGGCTCAATTAAATCATGTGGCAAGTGCAGTATTTGTATGCCAGTATTTTGTCTAGACACTCGTTTTGCATGATTTCCGACATTCACGGCATACATGCATAACCTATTACAATATCATAGACTTATTGCGTTGGAGTTGTATACCGTACAGCCTAGTGTGCATTGCATGCTGTCCAGGCCTGTATATATGTGGTAACTAGTCTACAGCCAAATTTCTCGCTTCTCAATTTGACTGTCACGATACGCTTCCCTTACCAGCGTATTTTCGGGTTTCATTATAACTAAGTATTGTGTGTTCCTGTAGAGGTATTTAACGTGCAAGTTTTCATGGAGGGACAGCAGCAAAGAGACGCGAGTTGTATTGAGCCGACGCAAACATTTTAAAGATTGTATTTTTTATTTTTAAAATCCCAGTCACAATACTGCATTTATTATTTAAGTATAGTTACATAAATATCCAATGTTACTGTGATAATATGTAAAACAGAAAACACTTTTTTCTAATGGCTTTATGAGATCACATATACAGGCCTCGAATATTCAGGTCAGGTACTGGATAAATGCCAGTCGAATTTACGATTTTGCCAGTAAAAAGAGAAAGAAGAAAAAAGGTCACTTGCCAGTAAATATTAAAGAATGTAAAAACTTGAAAAGTAGGGTAACGCAATCGCCAGACCCAAAAAACGGCACAATTTCCGCACATAAAAAAAGAAGCTTTGAGTTACTGCTTATTATCAGGAGATATTTTTGGGGCTGCTCTCACAGTGCCTGTACAGTAATGGATGTACATTTTTATGTGTTTTCAGGAAAATGCCACCTGCGGGAACTTGATTTTTAGCCAGTCGATCTTTTAAATGCTTGCATCTCATTATAACGAGTGGCTAGCATTGTGCCATTTCTAGGCCTGATGTATGTGACACTCAGCTCCTATAAGATGATTATGATAGTTTGCCAGTTAAAATACAAAATTTTGGTTATTTTAATATGTTGGGTGGTGAAATAGAGTGGCTGCCGGTAAAACACAAATTTTGGTTACTTTATATTGGGTGGTGAAATAGAGTGGCAGGGTGGAAAGGGGCAAGGGAGGGGGGGGGGATGGGTCAGTAATAATTTTACCTCTTTGACTTAAGCAAAAGACGATGTTTGGGGTCATATATCCCTTAGCCGTGTGTCTGTATTCAGTCTCCAAAGGCATTAAAAGAGGCCTTGTACAATATTGATAAGTTTACAAAACAGCCAGATACCATTTTGACATCACGAGTTGATATTAATTTTAGGTGGCTCTCATGCACCAATACTTCACTATACCTCCCCCCCTTCCCCCACTACCTTCCCCTTGTCCCTCTCTTAGTGTTTAATCCTAATTTTTTTCTCTGTTTTATCTTCAAACAGGCCTACTGAAATGTCATCAAAGAGACCAGTTCGCAAACCTCAAAATGTCATGAATGCCCCAAAAAGGGTAAAATTTCATGTTATTTCACATTATAATTCAATAGCAGACATAGTTTATAAGAATAATGAGATGATCCATGCTGATGATCCATGAGATGATCCATCATAACGAGATGATCCATTTAATTTATTCACATAATTTCACATTGTTTCACAATTTTCAATAGCAGACATAGTTTATTAAGAATAATGAAATGATCCATGCTGATGATCCATGATCCATGAGATGATCCATCATAATGAGATGATCCATTTAATTTATTTCACATTATTTCACATATTTCAATAGCAGCAATAGTTTATTAAGAATAATGAGATGATCCATGCTGATGATCCATGAGATGATCCATCCTAATGAGATGATCCATTTAATTTATTCACATTATTTCACATATTTCAATAGCACATAGTTTATTAAGAATAATGAGATGATCCATGCTGATGATCCATGAGATGATCCATAATAACGAAATGATCCATTTAATTTATTCACATTATTTCACATATTTCAATAGCAGGCATAGTTTATTAAGAATAATGAGATGATCCATGCTGTTAGAATTATAATGACCTATTATTAACAATCACACCTGCATAAATTTCGTGTTTGAATGAGTTCAGGTGAGACTTCTTAACGACGAGCTCTTTTAATTAAATCAAGGTGAAGACACAACACCATTATCAAGGTGACACTCCTGTGTTTTGAGGCAGATTTCAGTATATTTTTATTCTTATGTTCATCATATGTCACAGTTATTTTTGTATATATTACTTCATGTTTTGTGAATGCCATACAGTAGGAGAAAATATTTTTGACATATAAAAAATAGGTTTTTTAATCCAAAATTGAATTTACAACTACTATACTTATAGCCATTATTGGTGTAGGCATTGTTGCCTTAAATAAGGAATATTCTATACAATTGTCAAAGATAAAGAAGGGGGCCATGTAAAGCTTTCCTTTGTCACATTGAAAGCATTTGAACTTTAAATTTCCGGTTTTTGATGTTCATGTTAATTTTTTTTTTTTAATTTATTTAGTTTTTTTTTTTAAATCAGTGTGATGCAGAATAGTTTTCTCTCATTCATTTTGTCCTTTGATAAAATTCCATAAATTGCAATATTCTATAAAATTGTCATAGATCAAGAAGAGGCCATGCAGAGGTTTCCTTTGTCACATAGAATGAATTTTAACTTGAAATTTCCTGTTTTTGATGTTCATGTTAAATTTCAAATTTTAATTTTTTTTTTTTAATCAATGTGATACAGTATAATTTTCTCTCATTCATGTATCCTTTGATAGAATTTCATTAAATGTTACATAAAACATAACCCAGGACTAAGTTAGATAAATGAGCAGTGTATTCCCAATACGTCTTAGCCTGAATAGTGTCATTCGTATGTATTTAGTCAACTCTCATCCATCAATCTAGGTATCTCGAGATCCTAGGTTTGACGATTTATCCGGCTCATTTGATGAAGAGACGTTTGAAGAAGACTACAGCTTTGTGAAAGACATCCAGGAAAAGGAAAGACAGGTATAAGAGTTCAAACATTTTTTTTGGGGGGGGAGGTGGGGGGTTCATTTTGTTGGAATTCTTGATTATATTTAGCCATAGATTCCCATCTACAGGGCATTTTGTTGGGCTTTGATATTCAAGTTTCAATTTCTTGCATTGCAGAAAAGTAGTTGTGTGTTTATTATTATACAACTAGTAATAGTAATTGTCTGGGAAATGAAATTTGATGTAATCCAAGTGAATACTTGTATAGCTTCATTTGGATTGGTTGTTTCAATCTGGTAGACTGTTGCCGATTGGAAAACCACTTTTATATGGGTCCTGTAGGACTTGAATCCACCTGGTACTTGGTTGCAGGGATGGTGGGGGGGGGAGGGTTGGTGGGGGGACGAGGGGAAGGGGAATTTCAGCTATGTTATTGAAGCTTCACTTGAGCATATGTTGAGCCATTTTAAAGCTATTTTATCTTAATCGCTTTAATGAACTAATTAAGATAAAATAAGGTGCCTTGAATATTTTTCTGCCAAAAGTTATGATCCTGTACAAATTTAACAAGATTTTCTTTTTTTTTATCTCCTATTTTGTCAAGTCGGTAGAGATGGCTATGAAGAACTGTGAAGATGAAGAAGAAGCAGAGAGATTGAAGAAGCTGTTGTATAGAATGGTAATGAATATTCATGTATTCATATCTCTGCGAACTATTATTATTAAAATTTGAAGAGGCTTGAACAAGCGTTGTTTATCCGATGTTTTAAATACCCAACTTGAAAAATGTGATGTACAAATAAAAAGAGTTTCTCCAATTTCTTAAATTTTTTTTTTATTTATTTTTTTTAAAATTTTTTTTAAAGAAACAACAAGATATTGCCAGAAAGAAGAAAGAAAGCAAGAGAAAGATTGAGAACAAGTTAAAGATGCAAGAAATGGAGCAAGTGAAGCAGGGAAAGAAACCGTACTTTATCAAGAAATGTGAGTAAAAGTATAATCGATAAAACAGAATGGACCTAGAATCCCTTTTGGATAAAGTTTGCAATGTGTCCTAATCTAAATCACTAATGACATATATGAATATTCAGTGACCCTTTTGCAACTATCAAGTCATTGAAAAGACCCTTTTGCAACTATCAAGTATAGTATAGTTTATTTAGTGCCTCTGTATTCACCACTCACATTGTAAGCCAGTGCTTTTTAAAGCTTCTCACTGCCTTCTTCTTTGAAGCATAGCCAATGGTTTAACTCATTGTCATTTTTGTGCTTTCTCTGTGGGAAATAATCTTTGCATATCCTAATTTTTTTTTTTTTTTTTCAGCTGACAGAAAAATTCTGGAGTTAGCTGAACAGTACAAAGATTTGAAGAAGAGTGGAAAACTGGAGAAATATTTGACCAAGAAGAGGAAAAAGAATATAGCTAAGGACAGAGCTCACATGCCCTCCGTATCGTAGCCTCACTCATTACTTTACATGCAATGTGAGCATGATCATTGCTAAGAACAGGATGCCACCGAGACGTTTGAACAGGAGCAGAAAAAAACCGAAGGAATATTCGTCCGAGAAGAGAATGTTGAATATCTCTGCGGACAGAGCCAGTACGTCCTATGGAATCCTGAGCGTCACTATTTTAGTCAGAGAGGACAGATTTCCATGGCACTCCCTCTGGGTTGTAGCATCAGTAAAGACACTGAGATTTTGTTCAATGGTGTGTCAGGGGAGGATGAAATTGATGACGACGAGAGACGGCGATGGATGGTAAGAGGCAGGAGCAGATGGCGACAGAGATGTAAACCTCATTGAGGCTTACGATAAGAAGAGGGAAAGGGGGATGAGTAGGTTGGGTGGCAGGGAGGAGAGGGAATGGGGATGAGGAAGTTGGGTGGCAGGGAGGAGAGGGGGATGGGGAGAGTGGATGGGGAAGTGTGATTGTAACTGACAGAGTGTCGAATGAAGTGATGTGTGGCTTTTTTTATGGCAGTAATTGCAATGTATGGTAATGGGTCGGATGGTGGGGGGGGGGGGCAGCGATTATAACTGATAGGGTAACGAGGTATCGTATCGAGGAAGGGAAATGACAGGTAGAGTGTCTGTCTCATAAAGTGATGTGAGGCTCTTTAATTCTACAACATATAAGCCAAAGTATCATGATATGTAAGTTTTATAGGTTTTCATTTTACTTTACAGTAGGTTCTGATTGCTTTTATATATTCATTACTTCTTTCATTTTAGGCATGGGGGATGTGGAAGGGGGGGGGTGGTCCCAGTGGTGCAATTGAACAATACTTGTAACCTTGTTGGAAGGTTACAATAAATCAGAAGTTGCAATAGATAATGGATTGATTGCTAGACCGTCGATATTTGACAAGTAGTCTTGAAATCGTATTTCGTTCGTTTGTTGGTGGTCAAGATTGGTTAAATATTTACTAGTGATTCGTAGCTACTATTGAACATTTAAAAAAAGGAGATGTATAAGACAGCAATTTATTTTTGTTGTCCAATAAATTTCTATATTTACCATATTTCATGCATGAATTATTATGACATGTGTGAAATCTAATGACTGATATGAATCATTTAGAAGTATGTGATGCAATTTCTTGTAGCTACCATAAACAACGTATCATAACATAATCAATATTCTCCTATTTCTTTATTTCTGCATCTGAGGGTCGGCATTTGCATATCTGCACCGCTTCAAATACCCCTGGCATTACTTGAACACCAAGAGGTAACACAGATCAGTAGCCATAGGTATATCTGGGATAATCCATTCAAATCCCTCCCTACCCACCCACCCCAATTCTGCAAAGAAGGTTATAAACTTCATTGGGAGTACAAAAGTTGTAAAATGTATTTACATTTTTCAATTGGTGTGATCGTATCTCCCCACAGTTATTTTAATATCAAAATTGTCTACATTATTCTTCAAGTAAAGATAAAAAAACAGACTTTGTTCACCAAAGTTCAAATAAATTGTTAACTTTCAATTTTTTTTTTTTTTTTTTCAGTTTGAGCAAAACCATACCACCAATTCATGCCCAGCCTCATATTATTTAAGTTTGTACAATGAAATGAATGGATATAGGAAAAAAAATTCTAAAACATACAATAAGATTGTTATCATCAACCACTAGGTAAAGCCGTCTAATTTTGTCCAATGGGTCGGTCTTTGGTTCTACATGCTAAATAATGTAAATATAGAATGATATTTCATTGAAAGTTGACATCAAGACTAACTAAACGCTACTACTTTTTTGAAACAGGTTTCTCAGATTTGCCACAAATAAAGGGAAGGAAAAATCAATGGTAAACAAATTTTTTCAAAGGTCAGGAATAAATATTGAACTAAATGAAAAGATGAATATATTTCTTGATTATATTCGAGGACGAAAGTTTATCAGAAACCTGTGAAAGAAAGTCTGCCCGAAATTGACATTTGATGATGATGTCATAATTTCATCAACAACTAAAAACAGGCTAAATAAGCGACCATCAGTTAGAGTATTTGGAAATTGCCAATATAAGTTAAAAACCCATTCTATGATATTTGCTGATAGCACCTAATCAATCAATTGCAGACAACGTATGTTAACACTAAGTTGTTCGAAATCATACTAAAAACAAATGAATTATTTAAAT
>KN883575.1:99149-124716 GCA_000934455.1 Apostichopus parvimensis | reverse complement strand
AACTCATTTCATAAATATGGGAGTTGAATCAAGTTAATTAAGTGCAATTTCATGTGATTAGCATATATAACTATTTTGTCAGCCGCAACAAGTCTCAGAGCAGTTCCAAGCAAAACAGGACATGACTTCCAAAATTTCAAATAGGTTTAATCGTAACAAATTTGGTATCAAATTAAAGCTTAGAATCGAAATGTCCTTAATCTGCATAAGAAATAATTTTTTCATGTCATTTACATATTGAAATTTGCATAATTTTAACTGCAACATTAATCAAAATAATGGTTGTCAAGTTTTATACTAAATACATTTATATGCATGATAAAAATGATAAACCTGAATTGGTGCATGATGTTTGAACTCTAGAGATCCAAAGCATGGGCTTAACATTTCTGTAACATACTTCATTACTGTTCAATGACCTACAGTAATTAGATTTTGGAAAAATATGTCATGCTGTAAGAGTAAATTTTGATGTTTTTTTTAATTATTCCTTTGCAAGACAATAATTTGTTTCCAAACCTAGGACATCGATAACCATTAAATACAAGCACATTTTTAAGTTCATCTGACTTGCCTTCATAAATGACTAATTAAAGTCTGTCACGTACGCTGTAACAATTTTGCTACAGCGTGACGTTACAGCTGATATACACACAAACTTTTGCACTGTAGTGTCCTATTCCCAGACATGATTGAAACATCCCCCCACCTCTCTGGCACCAACCCTACTGTACCTACCACTTCAAATGAGGTTGCCTATAAAGTGATTTAGCTTTCAAATGTGAGATATCAGCTCACCTTCTTAAATGACTAATGAGAAACAATAGAGACAGGGAAAATATAACACATATTAATTATAGTTGACACCCTTTTTGAAAGCTGGTGGCACCATTCCAACTTCTTCATTCAACTCAGCCACTGTATACATACGTTTCCGGATATGCTATGTGATCCATTTTTAGGGAACATAAATTGTCAAGTTATCTTTTAATCAAGTCATTTTTATGTTATATTCACATGATAAAATATTCATAATTTTGTAATTGCCTGCTGTGTGTCACGAGTGTAATGCTATGCTAATTTGAACCACATCTAAGATCAAAGACTGATGCTAGGGACCATCAGAAAGGTATACTGTAAGCAACTTCAATACACCATTAAAACATGACAGTGTGCCGCTATACATCGACTATGCATTGACATTTTAATTGTCACGCTGTAACGGTCACGCTATAACATTACATTGAGTAAGATTTTATTGCATATTTAAATTAATTGTCAAACAATTTTCACAAAAGAGTTTCCAATATGGGGCATACGTTTAACAGTTGCAAAAAAAAAAAAATGTCTTGGGTGTGGCTTTAATCCGTCATTGTGTATAGGTGGTGGTGTATATAACCATTGCATTGCATGTTCTAGCTGCACAGAGTAGGCCTACATGCAGCTCCTTAATGTTGGGGGAAATTAATTAAAGAGGAAACACGATAAATTAAACTAAGAGAGTAGTAGTAAGGTGAGACGTCCTAGCCTTCTATATTCAGAGCTGACACTTATTCGCAAGAGTCTGTCTTAGTTAGCCTTCTGTTATATAACTTGTATGTTTAATGACATATCTTACAATAAGCTAATATACACAACAGTCCTCCTCAGTCAACTCGCTGTCGACCTCGCTGTTTGGCAATCAAGCATGTTCACCTGTTTATATATTGACTCTCTCCAAAGGTGAAGTTTGTCACTATTCGAGAAGAATGGTGCGCTGACTATGTAACAAGGATAAGTATAAACACTGTCAAAAGGGATAAAAAATTATTTACCCTTTCTCAATATGTAAGACTACGCTAACGTATCAAATTAAAAGTTTCACGAGAGTATCTTCCCCAGTTCAGAAGCTGTCTTGCTAAGGTTAACAATTTTGATGCAAGTTGTGATGCAACTTCAACAAACATATTATTCAAACCATATATAGTATATATAAGATCCTGGAGGATACTTACAGTAGCCAAAAATTGTATCTCTCCCTCTGTATTAAGTAATATATAATTGAATAGTAAAACCAATTTTTTTTCTATATGTGTATAGCTTTAGCCTTACTTGATAAAACCCAGGGTAAAATAAATAGGATTAACGCAGTTCATATATAGCAATGCCTTGCGAATTTGCCTCAGACTCCAAAGTGATATTTCTATAAAAAAAAAAAATGTTTACATTGCGGCAAAGTCGATCACCTCTATAATTCTCCCATCAATTTCAATGCAGAGATGCTAAAAGATGTTCCTCATCCTTACTCCATTAATAAAAGGACCTCCTCCTCCTCCTCCTCTGTGTTTTCCCTCCAATTTATATTATATTATGAGTCCATAAGCGCATGATCTGAAGCCTTGGAGAGGAAGTCCATATGAATGCGGTAGAAGAAAAAAAAGGTGCACCAAATTCTGAAAGGGATGATTTTTGTTGTTGTTGTTTATGCAAGAAAACGTGATCCCGATGCCCGGTCAGGTACCATAAAAATACAAGAGACAAATCAAAACTAAGTTATATCCTCTAATATTACACTGAAAATATTTAAGGTGACACAAACATAAACACAACCATTAACTTGATCTTATATGCTATTGGTCTTTGTGATGTACAATCATTCTCCCAAACAGCTAAGCAAACTTTTGTGAGATAGGCTAATTAAGATATCCTATATATACCTTTGGAAAATCATCTCTGAGAGTTGTTACGTTTTCAATATATGATAGCCTATCATAGTAGTGTCACAAAGATGTGAAACCTATCACGTTCTCTTTCATTTGATTTTCATACATTCAAGATAAAAAAAACCCATTTAATTTAACAATGTTGACAGTGAACTCATGATGCCATCATTACGTCATCATGTGAAGCGCTTCAACAATATATTTAGAGTCAACATTTGCAAAGTGCATCTCCATGGCAGAAAATAAACATTGCTTTTAATAAAAAGAAAAACATAAGAAAAGTTAAAAAATAAAAAGGAAGCACATGGTGACTCTATGACATCATATTTAGACTTGATCAAGTCTTCATTCCTTGTGTATAAAGGACCGTGAAATCTGTGATATCTCCCAAATGGAATAACAATTTTATTATCAGTTTTTGGAGCAGTTGGTCATGACTTTTAACTCCATCATATATACTAATAATGATGGTTGTGTTTGCGCGTCTCCTATAGCTGTGGAGAGGAGGAGGGAAGGAGGGGGTTGTTCATGACAGTTATCTATATCAAAAGATTAACAATGATGGCTGTGCTTGTGACTATTTGAAAGTTAAACCACCCAACTGAAATTCTGGTTTAAAAGTTCAACCAGCTCTTTATTAAAAGGCTTATAGAATTCCTTTAATTTTTCTATCACCGATTGATCCACCGTTGGATGTTTCCGTCCCTTTGAAGATCCTTGACAAGATACCTTCCCAGACATTCTTAGGCAATAAAACCCTTTCTTGGGACTTAAATAAAAATGCTTCTTACGAAAAAATGGAGTCAACTTAAGAAACTTTTCAACTAATGTAAGTGTCTTTAAAGGATTCTGAACCAATTCATCAGAATCAAGAAAAAGAATCTGTTCCTTTGGAAATACTTGCAGCCACCTTCTTATATGGTTCACATAAAGTCCGATATTTATCAAACCATTCCAAATGTTTATACTGCCATTGGGATCCAGCACAGATTCTTCAAAGGATGACCCAATATAGTAAATGGGATCGGTGTAAGGCGGTGTCAGGTGTGACGATTTGACGGTTATATTCTCTAAGCTTAACTTGGTTATCCCATCCATATGTTTTACAGCTAAATAGTCTGAAACGGCACGTTTGACGGGATCACGGATCAGAATAATAATCTTAGTCTTCGGTGATATATCGTCGTGTATCGCGTTTGGTGCTCTACCGCAAACGAAATATCGCGGCGTTTTCTCTAACGTTATTTGATCCGGCCAGGATGGACTCATCTGGTTTCGATACCAATTGATGCCATTCTTATATTTCCAAGGTGAGTCAAAGTAATGTATCTCTGTAAGTTTACTAAATGCTACTTGAGGATGTACTCGAAGAAAATACCGCAATGTACCGGTTCCACATTTCTTCGCACCGATGACTATCGCTTGTGGTAGTCTCTTTTGACAATCTTTTATCCCACTTTGACAAGGTCTGTAACTATTAGTATCTAAATACTTCGCGGTGTCTACGGTCATTAGCAGAGAAGAATTATACTCGGGAGTTTTCACCGCCGGAATGGCAGTTGAACCCTTGTGAACCAGTACCGGTTTTTCAGTGACATTCTCTTGGTAACGATTTTCTGGTGTTCTGAACCGCTGTTGGCCTCTGAAATCCGTTTTCAAAACAGCGTAAATACAAAATGCGAACACTGATACATACAATGCAGAGATATAAAGTTTCAGGTATGTTAGATTCGACATAACCAGTTTGGAACATCCAAGGGATCATTTGAAATGTACCGGACAAGACTTATGACCTACTGAAACAACAAACTTAGTGCCAAATGATGACACGGCATCTATATATTTCTCTTTCGAACTAGAAATATCAGCCTGATAAATATCCCAGTAGTTGACATATTTATCGCGGAAGTCTTACCGCGTTTCAACGATACAGTGTAAAATTCGGGTCGCATGTCAGTTGCTTCCTTTTTGTTCGTTGACTGTATAGTAGCTTCCAGTGGTTTTCTGATATTGCAATTCCAGCCTAGGCCTATATTATGTGACGCTTGGCAGAATGTTTATAGTCTATTATACAGACTGGGGACTGAGTGAGAGTAGATCAGTTAAATTGTTTGGTTTTTGTGGGTGACTTTCTGAAATAGTTTTACAGTCTGATGGTTGCATTGTATACTGTTAGTGATATTGTATTTTTGTTGTAAGTGTACCATATATAGACCGTCGTATTCGACAAGTTTTGGCCATTGAGGCATTGTTAATTACTCATGCATCTATCACCCAGTGTTTGCCACTATTCGCACATACTATAACAATTGAAAAAGAAAGACAAAAATTGTCACCCTTTACCGGCTGTGAAAACAATAAAATGTTTCTTTGCACCCACTTAGGGTGCGTGGTCTCCCAAGCAGATCCATTACGAATGACAATTGTTATTTACTGCCATGAGCATGCGCAATGTACACTGTCCTGTGACGCAGACGGAGGGCAAGCTGAAGAGAGAGAAAAATTAAGTTCGGAAAAGGATTGAAATATCTGAATTCATATAATTGCCCATCGAATGGGGTCAGGACCGTATATTTCTTTTTGTGTGCATAGGGGAGTGGGGCGGCTTTCCTGGGCCAGATAAAGTTGGGTCCCAACGGGCCACTGAGGCAGCCGTCGTTCACTCACGAGTCCCGGTCTGTAGTGTGCATATTCATGTGGAAGCAGTGTATAGCCTATATGCGCAGTGGAGTGCATTGTTGTTTCCTTTAACACCGCCTGCACATTTGATAATGTATGCAGAGCAGGGACTTAGGAGCCGGGTGGGGGAGTTCACCTTCCCATATACTTTATATGAAAACTCCAAAAGTGACCCTTCATATGGCAAATGGAATGCCGTTTTCTGTTGAAAACACGTATATTTTTATAATTTCTTATGCACAATATGTCCTTTTGTTATTCAGAAAATGTCCTTCTAGTGCTGGAATTGAGAAAAATGTAATTAGAAACTGTACTCAATTTTGTTAGTAAAATATTTAAAACCAAAATAGTATCTACAAAGTGCCGTTTTGTTGCAAAAACATTCAAATGATGACATTTGTGGTAGACAGATGTTCCATATTGTCGGGGCTTTTTGAGGTGATTTTTTAGTTCTCCTTCCGCCCCGCCCTGCATTGTTTTGATTTTCATCAGCTTGAAGCTGATGAAAATCAAAACAACAATTACAATGTTTAAATATACTCTATACTTCGTTCTTCTTTTTCTTTCCCTTCTGACATCTCCCCTCACCGAAATCCCAGATCTGGCTTTATATCTGGTTAAATCTGGCCATACCAAGCCTTTTATATGGCCATATAAAGCGATATAACTTGATATACAATTATTCCAGATATACCTGTAGTTTTATCTGGCCATATAACTGGATATAAATTCCAGATCTGGAGCAGATCTGGCCCAGCCTATTCCCAGATAAGGATTTTCTTATATCTGGCCCAGATCTGGGATTTCGGTTAGGGTTATTTGGAGCCCCTTAGGCTACATATCGGGGGCACTGGGACCGGTCGTATCTGTCCTAGTGCCCCTCCGGTCCTTACGAGGCACCGTTCCAGGGCCGTAGCATGTTCGACGACCGCAATCTCGTCAGAGGGCTCAGTATCCGGGAACTATTCGTCCCGAGAGCTTGCTGGTTTTAACACTACCGTCGATATGAGACAAAAAGTTAGTTAACGCCAAATGGCAGTCGTTAATTCATCCCCAACACTATGGCCCGAGCCATCGTTGTAATGAGGCTGATAATGTTTGTAGCACGAGAATTAGTTACACTTTAATATAGCTTTTGAAAGCGGTTACTGTAGTTTCATAGATTGTGTTGGGCAATAACAATGTGAAATATACCTGTACTGAATCATGTAGGTTGAGGAGTGGAGCGATTCCAGACATGATGTTATACTCAACACTAGACTTCCTGAAAATTTATTTTATGTGATTCATACTGACCCATACGCAACAAAGCCATGATAATAGTATTCCACATTTGACATATACAGTATATACACACAATCACTACCAATCAATGATTAATATCAATCAAATTGAAATCTGTCGATCTAAACTTTACCAGATGCAAATTTCTAATGAATGTCATACTCTCCTGTGGATATTTCATTTGCACATAAAATATAACAAACAAAACTTTTTGCCATGATAACATTTTCACTCAGTCTTTTAGCAGATAAATTCATCATAAAAAGCATCAAATTTTAAAAATCCATATCTTAGCCCGTACAGTGGGGAAGCTAGGGGTATTGGTCAGGGGGCGAGAAGGGTCTGTAGGGGCGCTTTCGACACTATCTAAGCGGAGCGCCACCACAGGTTGGCGCGGAGCGTACAGAATTTTTTTTGAGTAAAACTCCCTAGATCGCCGGACTAAATGACCCTTTCCGGGCCTTGCTAATTTGCAGATAAACGAAGAATAAATAGGTGTCATTGTCTAAAAATAGATCGAAAACCGTGTACAGATCTTGGAAATAGTTTCGTACAACGGAAGTGCCGATAAATTAAAGACCGCCGGTAGAGCATTTTGTCAGAAAATTACACCAACAAAATGTGACAAATGTCAATAGGTAGATGAGAGCGCAAGAAGAAAGTCAATAATCATGAATAAGTAAAAAGTTGTCAAAAGCTGAAAAGGGTGCCAGCAGTCCATTTGAGTCAGTCGGGGAGGGGGGGGGGGGAGGGGCATCCGTCCCCCCTGACTGTATGGACGCTCCGCCACTGCCCATATACATAATATTAAGATGTGGTTTTCACCTACTTAGTAACAACCTTGGACCTTGGCCAACCTTGGCCCTCCTTTATTAAGGTGTCGACATTTTAATCATTTATCCATCAATGTTAAACCGTACACGACCTTAATTTTCAATAATTCACATGGGCAGACAATAACAAGAGACAGAGACATATTTGAGCTTTAATATTGTTCATGTTGCCAAACCAGATATTGTGAATAACATAAAAAATGAGAGAACACCTTCAGTTTACAGGTATTCATAAATTTGATAATACAACTTTGAAAATAGAAATGAATTAATAACTAAATAAAAAAAATATTCCTCAATGATTTACACAATAATTTGTACATTCCAAAAATTAGCTTTTTACACATTTAAGGTTAAAGAAAAAAAAAGAAAAAAAAAAAAACTTACGAAGAACAAAAATATCGGTTGAAAATGATATTTAGTTAAAAGAGATTAAAATTCAACTACTGGCAAGTTGAGTATGCAAAAGATTTAAATCCCTCGAGTATACACAGCTCGGAGAGAATAATGATAACAATTCTTGAGAGAATATTAAAATATAAAAACTTCCAAAAGGCAACTTGGAAATGAACCTAAGAAGAGAATTTCATATTTTCTAACTTTAGATAGGGGATACCATATATCAAGATTGGGTAGATTTTTCATGCTTTTCCAACAAAGCTAAGTTGTCCTGATTTTCTACAAGCGTTTGTGATGTAAGAAAAGGTATCACTGTTTTTACGATAGGTAAACAAAAAAAAGTGGCCCGAATATGTAGTATGCATCATTATATGAAAACGATTCGGAAACATGATGTAATAATTTTCAACACAAAATTAATTATCGATAGGTCAGTTATTAGTTCCACAAGCTTGGTAGGAAAACTTTGTAAAACAATTTCAACATTTTCAAACAGGAGGGCAGGGGGGGGGGAGGAGGGAGGGAGGGACACAAGTGTTTCACTTTTCAACCAAAGAAATATGGTAACCCTACTTTATAATTAGAATTATGTAAGACTGAAATTTTGAGAGCATTGATGTGATAAGTTTGCATGGTAACCATTCTAGATTAATTATTCAGCATATAACTACAGAGAGAGTTCTACGCCAACAAACAGTCATTAATTAATTAATACAGTTAATTAATAGAAACATGCAAAGGAGAATCTTTCAACTTCTGCTTCTAAAACGTATTAAAGTTTTCCATATCAGTCCAGAATATTAGAAACCTAAATTTGCTACAAGTTTTTCATCGGAGTACATTCCAAAAGCTTTGTGCCCATCTAAACCAAGGATTTCCAATTAATTTTCTACAAAGGGGGAGGGGGGGGGGGCAGAAAGAAACATTGGTTAAAGCAAAGCAAAGAAAGCCACAAAAAAAAGTCTACCTTCATACCACTTGATTTGATCAATTCACAGGGTAGGCTAGAAAGGTGCTCGAGGCCAAAGGCCTTTAAAGGCCACATACCTAACAAGCAATTTCTTCCGTAGACAGGGCTGAAATCTTGTTGTGGGCTAAATCTGGCGCACGGCTCACCAGTAGGGAACACCTCACCTTAATTTGACCATGCAGAAGACCAAATGCTTGTGTGGGATAGTTATCTTCAATAGAATTACTTAACTACTTCACTACTTAATTGAAACTTGAGGATGTGTGACCATCATTTCACTATCTAACATTGTATATGAATCACCTTTAGGTACTAATGAACGAATGAAAACTTTGATTTTCATCATCATCATCATCTTGATCATCATTTTCAAACATTTTTTCAGTATGAATTTAATTTTCATATTGTTAATCTTTATATATTCCAGATTTAAATATTTCCCGATTTATCTGAAAATGCTCAAAACATTCTTATATCCATTGACCAGTAAACACCCAGTCACATCGAGAGACCATGCCAATTTTGCAAACGGCCAACAAATTTGATGTAGGGACCAAAAATACCAAAAAAAAATCTTTTGAGCTTGTTAAACTGGAGAACTTTTCACTGCCTGATATCATATTACAAATCTCTCCACAGAAAATGAAACCTTTCGAGAAGTAAAATCGGAGAATTTTGGCACCATAAAGAAAAATATATTATATACTAAAGTACACTGTACCCTGTTGGCTGTCCATGGTAGTCCGTCTGTGAAATAACCCATTGTTTAACACACAACAAACATACTTGCAAACTGATTCCATTCTGAGAATGGAACTAAAGATTGCAACAAATTATCATAATTTTAAATTTTTTATGCAAATTTCTATTCCTATGATTGTCATTTAATTTGGCAATTTGAAAATATAAAATCAGTGTTTAAAAAAAAAATTTACTTAATGGAAATCGAATTAATTCCTGAATTCCTACTAGACCTTTAAGCACCAAAAAATTGAAATGGGTTCATTTCATTTTTACATTTACAACCAAATATTGCTAAAAAAAGGACTAGAGCACTTGCGATACTTCTTGTTTGAGCTATGCAAGGCAAAGATTTTCCCAAGAGCATCTCAAGCTTTGCCAACGTGTCAATCATGAAGGTTGTCTGGAAATTATTAATAAAAAGGGTCTTGCATGGATGCTCCTCGTCTGAAACTTTCCAAACGAGGCTTCAGGATGGAGGTGAAACAAAGGACATTGATCATTCCAAACAATGGGTTACCAAGGCAACGTTAACGAAGGAGCCACTGACGAACAAGGGCAGAGACTGAGACATACATTGCTACCGGCTCAATGATCAAAACGGCTGCACGAAGGCTTTGAAAGAAGCGCCTAGCATGAGACTAGCACCTGTGATGACTAACAGGAAATAGCCACCTTCTTTACTCCCACCTCCTATGACGGAGGTCACTTTTTTGTCTCATGTGTTAAAAATTCCCTCTCAAGTAGGCATGATTAAAAACGTAACTAAACGCAACCATGACAGTTTTATCAAGATTTGGGTGATTTTTTGTTGTTCCTTAAGTATTTTCAGTTTCAATTCCTCATCATGTTCATAGCAGTATTAACTACAGCATAATACATCGGTAGCTTATTATTGCAAAAATTTCGAATTGAAGATTATATTGCAAATTTATGTTATTTCTATTTACAAAATGTCTCTTTTTTAAAATTCCTTTCAAGTTGGCATTGTTAAAAATAACTAATTAATAGTCGGCACAAAGTTTATAAACAATTTAGGTGATGGTTTTTCTGTCTTTTGAAGTTACAGTTTCCATCCCTCATGTTCATCGCAGTATTAACTACGGCATATATTCAGCAGATATTATCCCAAAATTTTGAATTTTAAGATTATATTGCAACTATGAAGAGATGTCAATTTCTATTTATAAATTTCAATGATTTGAAAGAAGAAAAAAAAGAGGAATGAAAAAAAAAACAGAAGATCTTATTTAGCAGTATTCAGACTGTCCTTGTACCTTCACAGGCAAGAGATTGATATTATCGGGAAAGAAATGAATTCTCTTTCATAATGTAATATTCCAATGATTATAAACAAAATAAAATGGTGAAACATTTTAAGCATTTCCCCTGCTATCCTTTTGTGAGTGTGTTTAACTGGCCAGAAATCTTCTCACATAATTGGAACATTTCATAGGAAAGTGATAGACTTTTATATAAAATTCAAATATGGCCAGATCATTGAAAATTGAGATTCTTCATGATGCTTCGGTTTAACAATAGAGTTGCTTAAATATCTCAACTGACTCGTACATATTTCCATCAAATTTGGGGATAAATTAATTACACATCTGACATTTTTCTGTCTGTAAAAACTATTAATTTTAAGGATAAGTTTAATATGAAAGAGATTTTGAAAAATCTTTAATTTTTTTTCTTACAAATATTTCAAATCTTATGCAATCTTTTTTTTTACTTCTCTTATTAACATAATTTGGTAATATTTCTGAAAGGCATTCTTGCTTCTAAAATAGAAAGATAATAGCAAAATAATATTTTTTAAATATTGTGTTTCTAAAACTTTCTATAGCAAAGACATGGATGAGAAACATCATCGCACGTGATACACTGATAACTTCTTACGCGGTTAGACTTGCCTTAAGTTTAAATTTAAACCAAATTTTTTTTTATTAATTAAACTGCATAGCATATTTTGTTCAATATTGACGTACTAATATTGGTAATAAAGAAGCTATCACCTTTGGTTTCTTTTATGTATTGAATCTGCACAAAGCATGAAAGCCCAGAGATGTCTAAAATCATCGTCACCTTGGCATTTATGGGATCGTTTAGTTTGAAAATTGGTCCGTTTTCAAATTTTGCGCTCTCGATTTAATTAGAATGGCCTTTCGTGCTGGCCTTTCAGTGCCTGGTCGTACTGACAATTAAATGAGTTCAACCCTGATGTTTCCCCAAAATGACAATGACAATTCCCAGTTGTTTGAATGATATAAAATTTCTTGGGAATGTTTCTAGGTAACGGGTCCCCCTGAGGGCCTTCTGTTGTATTTAATAATCCATCAATCCCTGAATAGTCATTTGGGAACTCACATCCAAGGGAGCTATAAGATGGTCTCCGATACGAATATTACCGATAAGTAAAATTATAATATGGAACTATCAATAAGTCACCTTTGGAAATAACCAATATCAGGCTACAGTCCTTCTCAAGTCTCCAATCCAGGCAGAACTCTTCTCATCTTTGCTCCCGTTGGAATGCCAATCACGTCTAAATGTTTGCCATCGGTAGAACTCCATAAACTCTCTGCCGGTACAAAGCATGACACTTACATTCTTTGCAGATACTCACTTTTAGAAACCAAAAATCTAGATTTTTTCAAATATGCCATTTTGATGATTTTCTTTTTCCATTTCCACATTGATATTTCCAAGCTTTTTACTCTGTTGTGCTGTTTCCATGGTACTAAACAATTTTGATCCCAGGTCAAAGGTCACACATTACCCATTCTCTCCTGCAGCATTTTCTGTTCTTTGTAAATAATTTAGCCTGTCATGCATATCCTTTTGAGGGAAGCGTGTGGAGAGGATTGACAGGGTGGGGGAGGAGAGGGGAGGGGGGCGGTAAATGCTAGCAGCAAGATCCCTTCCCCCTTCCCTCTGAACTCTCGGTAGAATCCAAGGCCAGTCTGTCCTGGTCTTGTTCTCTTTCGTTGTGACCTGCCGCCTTGTCGTTTTCCAAAATCTTTAATCAGGAGAAAAAAAGAAACTGGAACATATTAGAGATTTGCAAATCCTAGTTTTTTGGTAGAACTAATGTTCACCCGGCTGCACTTAAGTAATATCAACTTTAATACGAATGACACACGATTTTTGTAACGGCTCGGAGTAAATTATGACGGCATATGGCAAATTTAGCAATCATAGTTCTTATACTTTTCTTCAAACTGTAAAATAACTTAAAATTGGCATTTCGAGCGATACCGGATAAAAATATAAGGTTAACGCTGGCAACTATCACCTGGCAACAATGAGCTACTGTCTGTTGGTATCATGTGATACCAGATGTAAACAAAAACCAGAATGCAAAAGTGCATTGTGGTTTCGATGATGTAACATGAGCAGTTTTCTTCATGAATCTAACGTGATGTATAGTGAGGGTGTACATGTTTACAAGGCTTTCACGATTTGACCTGTTGTCCCCATATGACCTTTGACTTCCACCAAAATCAATAGGCTTCTTTTTTACTCAATGTTTTACACCTTCATACCAAATATGAGGTCTGCCCATGATTCCCTTCTTGAGATATCGTGTTTACGAGGTTTGCACAATTTGACCCCTGGTGACACCAAATGAACTTTGACCTCCACAAAAAACAATAGACTTCTTGTACTCAATGTGGTACTTCTACACACTTAATATAATGTCTGCCCATGCTTCCCATCTTGAAATATCATGTTTACAAGGTTTTCACAATTTGACCCCTGGTGACCCCAAATGACCTTTGACCTCCACCAAAAAGGGCCGACAATACTAGGTCGTTTTGTGACTTACGGAAGAAACTAAGAACCTGGAGGCTTCGTCTATGTTGATATTTTCCTTGGCAGATGTCTCGTACCAGCCGATGAACCCCTTGTCTCGACAGTATTCATCCATCTGTGAGCTGTTGTTTACGAGACCCTCCTTGGATTGGTCGCACTGTCGAAATGTGATCAGGATAAAGAAAATCCATGATATAAATGAATGTAAATATAAATGATTATGAATGAACGGAGAGCTGCACGGACAGCTTTCTGCTAAATACTGTTAATCTAAATATTGAAAAAGCAGCTGCAGCTTTGGGGAGGGGATGGGGAAGTGGTCGGATGAGGGGAAGGGGAGGGGGAGGGTGGAGAAGGGTGATGACTTACTAAGAACTGATATATTGTCTAAATGAATTCATTGTACTACTTGTTGCACTGCTTTTCAATTCACTTTCTCATTTCTAGAATCTTGGCCAAAAATCTTCTAACCTACAACACCCCCCACTTTCCACCCCTCCTTCCCAATTTTTTAACTACACCCCTGGTTACTTTCTGTACATCTCATGGAGAACCTACTAGGATATATTTTCTTGCAGGGAAGGAGGGGAGGGGGGGAGGGGACAAATTTTGTGTTATTTTACACCTGACTGTAATACAAAACCTATCGAACAAAGTTAAAACAGTTCAACAGGAAATCCTTGGCAGAGTATCTAGTGATACAGTAGTCTTACTTGGAATTGAGGACTTTGATTGAGGTTAAGTTGAAAAATCCTTTTAAAAGTTAAGACTGAAATCAACCCTTGTTCGCTGCTCGTATTTCATTGAATTCTGAGACTGAAATAACACTTGGCGGAAGTACCGCTTAAAGTTGCATCAAAACAGGACCAGCCAGGATAGCTAGGATGCTCAAAACTGGTCACCAATGGCCAAGCTTACAAAATGTACTGTATGTAGAAGTTACTGCCAACTTTTGCAACAACGATGTCTTTCCTTCACTGACAGGGGTTTGTGCATTTCCCACACCACTGGCAGTGTAGGTTTGGTGGTGCAGGCTTGGTGGTGCAGGCTTGGTAGTGCAGGTTTGGCAGTGCAGGTTTGGCAGCGTAGGTTTGGCAGTGTAGGTTGGCAATGCAGGTTTGCGGTGTAGGTTTGGCAGTGTAGGTATGGCAGTGCAGGTTTGGCGGTGCAGGTACCTGTTAAGTATCTTACGACGTATTGCACTCTACTTAGAAAAGACGATGAACGCTCCTGACAATTCACTTGGGTGATCTCAAAAGCGTTACAAAGACTATCTATTGTTTCGATCGAAATATAAATAGTACATTAAGAAAACTTTTCAATTTTTTTTTTTTTTTTTAATTTGGGGATACACTTTTCACTCCTGACTTTGGACACAGAAAATAACGGTTGCCCTGATGTGATTTGGTTTAGAGACAAAAAGTTATTGGATGACGACAATTTTTGTACCTGAATTTGCACATTTCCATAATAATCATTTTGACCTATTTTGTTTGTTTTTTCGGTGAAAAACACACCGAGAATGGCAAGAAACTTGTTGGTACATTTTAAATATGGGCTTTTTTTCCAGTTATTTAAATGATAAGAAGATGAAATTACATACAAATGTGTTAATACAACTCCTTAGTTACAATAGGATAGGCACCAGGCCATACTAACACACAGATACTGTATCTAGGCTATACTATGTGCATTAAACTAAACACACACACAACATAAAACAACCTAGTACTGTATATACATTTTGTGTAGCCATTTTGACATTTGTCAAATATTCTCATAAAATACTGAAAATGCTATATTTCTGTGTACCTACAGAATCTCCCTACAAATCTTTTTTACATATAACTTCTGTATACAAACAATTTGCCCATCTGGCATGCTATACTGTATGACTTATTCCCGGGCACGGGGATTGCAAAACAGATCTATAAATAGTCAACTGTCTCATTTTTTTTTCTCCTTTTCCATGCATTTGTATAGCTTAAATATATTGTATATCAATTAACATGATGAATGTTTTGTTCTTTCTTTGTACCTGTCTCTCTAGATTGTATTGTATATCAAAATATTCATTTATACTTTGTTAAAAATTCATGTACTGTACACAATTGCTGGAAATAAATTGTTGTCATTGTCATTTGTAGAGCTCTCCACATCATGTACGTAGTAGTACACTACAGTACCACAGCAATAACACCCTAATACATACACTGACAACTGTACAAACACAATACTGTACATACTGTAACTACTACATGAGGAAGTACAGCTGAAAGGTTATTATAAAGTTTTTGCTTTTCAACTTCCTTCCTTTCTGCTGATAAAGTCAAAGTGTTACTCTCTATTCACATAACGTCGATTCATAGTCTGAAATGGCCGAAAATTTATGCCATCTTTTGCTACTGCACATATATATTTTATGACCAAATGCAGCTTTATACATGTATGCCAGCTTTATAACAGCAAATTAACAATTCATTTTCAAAATTAGATTCATGACGGATGTCCATTTTTGGTTTAGTTTCGTCATGGATGACAAAAAGGAGGAGGGGGGAGAAAGAAAGTTGTCCATAAACATTAAAAGATCACAAAACTGTTTGAGGTATTGTATACTTTCAGAGAGGATTATTTGCTTCTGGTACATATGTTTACTGTATATTAATTGTTTCAATTCCTGTAAAGTATATTTTGAGTCACCATAGCTTTGATGTATTTTTCTACCCTTTTATAAGTTTTATGATGTATACCTTTTAGGCGATATTTTTGTACTATTTGCTTTTGAATGTTTCCTGTATATATTTTAAATGTTTACTGTGTATTAATTGTTTCATTTCCTGTAAAGTGCTTCGAGCAGCGTTGCTGATGAACGCGCTATATAAGTACTATTTTATTATTATTATATTATTATTATTGTTATATGAAAGTCTGCATTTATAATTGCTCTGCCTAAAATTGTTTGACAGATGGGCTTTTCAAAGTTTAAATAACATCGCTTCAAACTTTTTCGTGGAGACCTCTAGCGGATCGTCGGCACAAACAGAAGCATGAATGATTCTTCAGGGTAAAGAGGATAACGGGTTACCTTATTTGCAAGAAGGACGCATGGAATTTTTAAACCATCTGGAAGCTGGACTTTGGCATCTAAATCGTTCTTCCATTTGGTGACCGCTTCGAAGGTCGATACCCTAGTGACGTCAAAGACGATGAAGCAGCCAACTGCCTCTTTGTAGTATACTCTGGTCATATTGCCAAACCTCTCCTGACCTGGACAAAAAAATATATTATAATAAATGAATGAATGAATAAAAAGATAAATAGATAAATATAAATAAATAAATATAAATTAATAAATACAAATAAATAAATATATAAATATAAATAAATATTGATAAATGAATAAATGTATTCACTGAAGGTTTGTTTTTCTGGATGTGTACATTTATTTCGGTATAAGAATTAGAAGATATACTCAATGCAGAATCAATTTTCGCATTATGTAAATAATTTCTCTGTATCATTCAGATGACATACCTATACCTATGTTGTTATCGGAACTCTAAATATAATCGATGTACCATATACATGTTTAATAATCGTGAATAAATGAGATGGAAAAAAATAATAATAATTGAATAAATAAATAAAATAAATGTATTTTTAGAAACACATGGCAAATATGTAACTTCTTCGTACCAAATTGTTGTTGTTGTCTTTTATGGTAATTGATAGACATCACTGTTTACTCAATAGTACAAGTTCATTAAACAAGCACCTCATCATGTGCAATACATGTGTGTCAAAAACAACCACAAGACTTTATCTTTATTCTTGGGTTATTAAAGACAGTGGGACTGGTACATTACTTACAGCTAATATTGAAATCATATGCCAAACATGATTAATGAGAAGAAAATTCATGATTGAATGAGGGGAACCAACTCCCTTTATACTCCCCCTCCCATTCCCCCTCCCCTCCCAACCCCCCCACCCCCACCAAGTCCAGACTTCAACACCTACATATCTAATGGGACTCCTAACTTCTCACTTCTGGTTTAAAATCCTTCTGACCTCATTCTTAGCAATTCTAGTTCCTGTATTCTACTTTGTTTTTTCATGTCAAATGCTATCATATTCAAATGCGAACCTGCCCTGTACAAAGTTGTAGCAGTATCCATGCCATGTATGCCTCGATACCGACACAGAAATTTTACACTTTGCAACTAGTGCTCAATTCCTTGCACACATGTGGGTCACTCTATTTTAATACACAGGTTATAACCCACACAGGATTACAAGCATTCTGAAAACTGCTGACTGGCCTAAACTTTCCACATGCACAGGTTTCTGAATGACATTAAAACTGGATGCGAAAATTTTCTAATCACTTTATCAAATCTTTGTTCTTTGAACCTGCTTCTAATTAAACTAAGGCCTTTTCCAGCCGTTTGGAGATTATGCATTAGTTGCAGATTAACACCATTAAGCAAAGAGAAAGAATATGAGATTAGCAGAGAAGTTAACTTTGAGGTCTAGCCTTTAGATTCGGGGTCATCATAAATTAATACTCCAGCACAGCACAGATCTAAACGGTATGGCAGAGGAACTGCATGAAATGCAAATACTAATTGGTTTCATTGGAGTTATGATAGGACTTATGGGTGGGCAGAGGGAGGAGGTGGGGGGAGGAGGAGGTGGGGGAGGAGGTGGGGGAGGGTAAAAAGGAGAAAACATCGGATCAAAATGGATGTACTGTTTGATGGATGATAGGTGATCTTCTATTTTTACATACAAGACTATAATTTTGTCATCGACATTATGAGGTCTGGTGATGCATACAGTATGGTAAACTGCCATCGAGGTCTGGTGGTGCATATAGTACGGTAAACTGCCATCGAGGCCTGGTGATGCAAACAGTACAGTAAACTGCCAGTGGCAAGTATGTATACAGTTGACACCAGTGGCAAGTACCTGCAGTTGACACCAGTGGCAAGTATGTACATTTGACTCCAGTGGCAAGTACCTGCAGTTGACTCTAGTGGCAAGTATGTACAGTTGACTCCAGTGGCAAGTGCAATACGCAGAATATTATGGCTTATGATAAAATATGATGAAACATAATAAAAATAACAGTGAAAAACCATACCTGCTATATCCCATAACTGTAGTCGTATTAATGTGTCCGCATCCCAATTGATGACTTTTAAGGCAAAATCTACTCCAATCTGAGAGAGAGATGAACTGTCAAGGAAAAACTTGGTGGGTAAAAATCTTCACAGGTCTGGTAATTTATGTTGACAAAATACAGTAGACATATTGCCCGACAGGCAATCACGACGTTTCGAGATGAAATTTTATGAAAGTCACAAATAACAGTCTTTAAAACATATTTTAAAGTAACATATTTCTACGTACAGTATTTTTCTCAAGTGATTTATTTTTGGATCTAGTGACATGTTGACTATCAAAGCGCTAACCTACAGTAAGTTCAGGAAAGCTAAAAGTCATACATTCTAAACATTTTCTCTGAATAAATTTTCAGCAACTCATCTACATACGTACCGGTTACATCGTGGGGCAGAATTTCTTACCCATCTCCACTTTCCTCAGCAAGTGCACAAGAAGAATAAGAAAAAACTTTTGCATGCTCTTTACCTGCTGCAGATGCATAAGTTGTACATTTAGTTAAGTTGTTTAATCGTTATAATTGTTATAGTTCCATAATATCCAGCTACAATGAAAAACAACATTTGTGGGACTTCTTTTGCAATTTTATCTCAAAATTATAAATCCGAGTGATGACAAAATTTGAGAATTTAGTAAACTGATGTGATTTTAGAAGAATATATATACAATATATCAATTTCTGTTTTTTACAGACTTTGGAGAACTTGGAGTATATAAATTTATATAGTGGTACCTCACTCACAGTTAAATTGATTTTTTTCTCAATTTTTGTGTGTGTTTGTTAATTCTTCTGCTAACATTTCTCTTAATGGCACATATTTTGGCACATATAATGGCATATTTTTAATGGCACATCAACACAAATATTCAAAGTCAAGGTGGTGAGTATAAAGAGAGAATTGCATAATTTATACTTCATGAAACCTGTCACTGTCTACTTTACGGCAGCTTGTAACATCGCGAGCATCGATAGGTTTGTTTCGGTTATGATCGCAAAAACACAAGTTCCATGTTCGTCGATGGAAGCAAAAAGGAAAAGGAAACCGATAATGGACATGACTCTATATTGTTTTTGGGATAAGTACACTAAGGAAGTACTTGAAACCTCATTTAATTACAAGAGTTGCTTTGGACACGTATTATTTTTCACGACAAAAAAAAAAACCAACCGAGAAACGGAGAGCGTAACAGTAGGGCTAGTGAGTAAGGTAATTAATAAGCAATATATATGCGTAATTCAAAGACAAAGTGAAAAATAACATTTTTTGTACACAGCCTCTTTAATCTGCGAGTCAGATTGCGTTCAGGTCGGGTACTTTGTGCCCACCTTGGAAACTGAGAGATTTGTGGGCTTGTCTTATTTAGTGCTGGGATATATAGTCTCCACCCGGGGTGTAACCACTACTTTTGTACAAGGGGTGGGGGCGGGAAGGGGGAACGATGTCATGGAGAGGACTGTTTAATAAACTTTGGAAAAAATTGAGGGTGCTAAGATGAGAAACATCTGTGCTACATATTGCAACGTTTGAAACAACGTTGACGAATTTCTGCGGGTTTACAGTAGGTTGTACTGCACATGATATTTTTTATGTATTACACTTATACACTAGTATTTTTTTTTTCCTGCAACATTCTCCCTGCCTGTGGAAATTGGGGTTGGGGAGGGATCCCCTGATTTTCTTCCGGTATAGGTGGCTGCACCCCAGTTACAGATAGGATTATTGTTATTTTTCAACTACAATTTCACAAACATTGAGCATACACTTTTAAACTCAAAAACAAGGGGAAAAAAGAAGCTACTTGTACCAATTATCAATAAACTAATTACTTTGCTTTGATAGAAGCCTCAAACAGGTCAATGAATTTATCTGTAAACAGACTTTGAACTTCACCTACAGGTACTAATAACAGGTCAATACTTAAACAAATAAAAACATATAAAGAAACACAAGTGGATGGCTAATACCCAGGTACAGTATGTAGGGCTTAAATCTGTACTGTACAAACTAACTCTTTAATATCTTTTTCCGCATTTTTGAAATATAAATATTCCCGCATGTAAATTAATTACCCACCATAACTTGTTATGTCTGCCTCTTTGCTGGGTCTTTCATGCAAATTATGCAAAAGTCTTGTACAACCTTCCCAACACAACCATTCTGCCCCCAGTTCAGACCACTCTGGGTATTTCTCACTGACGATGTGCAGTAAATTTCAGCATTACACAGAGTCTGGACACAACGTTACTTTATGCACACTGATTTTATCTAAAAGTCTAAACTGTCAGTCTGTATAGTCCTGTATGCTAACACTTGTACAGTAGCAAAGTCATGAACCAATCAGAAATCGTACAAGTACAAGCATATTGTATCCAAGACCGAGACTACCAATACAGATTACTACAGTATGCTTCCAAGACTACCAATACAAGTGCAGACTGCATACAAGTCTGATGTTAGATCCAGTATGCTTGCAAGACTACTAATACAAGTGCAGACTGCATGCAAGTCTGGTGTTAGATCCAAATACTCTATCCATCTTTATTTAAAATCTTAAAAAATTCAAAAGTTTACTTTAAACTTTATATATGTACATAGCAAAGATATATTATCGACAAAATCAAACACCATCTGTGCTGAATGAAATATTGATTCTTGGAAAATTAAAATTACAACTTTTTACTGTTCATAAATACAGTAGTGTACTTGTGGTTATTTCTGGTTTTATGTGCTAAACTAGATGGTCAAGCAACGTTGCCAAGAAAAATCAGAATATTCCGAAAAGCTAAAAACAAAATTGGTACCAAAATTACCACCTGCACTGACATGTATACGCAATTCTGATTATTTCTTGATTTACAAATCATTTCTCTACAAAATACTCGGTACATGTATAAAAAGGATACAGTCGCTCTGTAATGTTGTGAGAAAAACTGATGAACATATCGTTTGATGACACTGGTCTTGCCGACTCCTAGATCCCCGATGACGAGCACTTTATACAGGTGCTCCCTCTTTTCTGCCATAATTGGCTATCGTAAAATGAAAAAATGATCATAATAAAATCACATGATTAACAATTGGATTCAGTTGTGTAGCAAATATATATACCAGTAAGAGCACACTAGATGCCTACAGGTATAAAATGCCTACAGGTATGCCACAGGATGCCTACAGGATGCCTACAGGTATGCCTACAGGTATGCCTACAGGTATAAAGGTACATGTATAAAATTAAAGAAATAAACTTCTTTGGTCGTTTGAAACTTGTTTGTAAGATCTTAAACTGTCACATCACCATGTCCAGCATTATAAAAGCTCTGTCTAAACGTATAAGGCTTAAAGCGTTAGCTACTGTACTATTTTTTTATTTCCAAGAGGCAGCCAAGAAGAGGGGGAGGCTTGGCTTCAGCCCCCCCCAACCCCCGCAACCCCTCTTCTCTCACCCTTAATGGAGTACTGTGGAAAGAAGCAGTGCTAGAATCTACTCAAACAGAGAGTAGGATCGATCTGACATAGAATTTATCCTAGACCTTCATAACTTTACAATTCACATTTTTAAAACACATGGATGTTGTTTTTTATAAACTTGTGCATGTCACATAGAATTGGTCGTTCTTGGTCCTTCTAAATTTGTTACCTTATCGACACTGAGTTTTACTTCTTCGCAATGTGCACAGAATCCAACAGAATGATCACGATCGCACATGGATCGTAGGCAAAAGGAGGTACGCTGCTTTGCTCGGCTGAAGTTTCTTTCTTCACTTTGTCGGAAGGAGTTCAACGGGAAGAAGTCTAAGTGGTCTGTCGATATAATAAGAAAGATATTTATAAGATACCATGCAGCCTGAACCTACTTTAACGGTAATCACTTTGTGAGTATATCCAGGGTTTTCGTGAGTAGCCGGGACCCGGGTCAAATGACCCCCCTACTGCACGTACATGGCCCGGCTACTTTGCGACGCTCAGTAAAAAAAAAAAAAAAAATTACGAAAAAAAAAATTACGAAAAAAAAATGTAATGGATCAGGATTCACCGTGATATTACCCACGCAAGTACACGCCGCACATACAATTGCGCATGGTTCGAAATTATTACAACCCACAACCACAATCAGACCGGTTTATCACTGGCTTTATGTCATTTCCCCGCTCAAATGAACCAGTTGCTGCTATCAGTTTCCTTTTTTACTAGCCTACTTATTCCCCCCATATACTCCCTACGCAACGACGAAACCGACTAGGAATATGACATCACTCAACATGCCCTAACCCATTTCCGAATTCCCTGAACAAGGTTCTCGGTATGCTACTACAAAAAAATTGAGGAGAAAAAAAGAAAAATAGGACAGAAGAAAGGGGTGATTGGGAGGGGGCAATATCATTGACCAAACAGCTGTATATTGCACCATTTTGCATCTAGAGACTTTTTAAATTGCAATTTTCCGGCAAAGGGGAGGGAGGCACCCCCTCCCATTAGACCCCTCCCCCATGTCCGCATACAGACAGTCCCGCCTACTTCTCAACTTGACCCACCTACTACATTTCTTAACAAAAACCCTGATATCTACCTAAAAACAGAGTGATTCTTTTGCAATCGTTGTTAAATCTATTTTAGTGGAAAGAAGAATGTGCGATGGCAAACCTTCCTGAACCATTCCTTTGTGGCTATGACATGGAGTGTTGTGGTCGAAGTCGAGAGTTAACATAGACAGTTTTAGCTTTTTTTTTCAGTGGAAAGTACTGTGTGCGGAGAATAAGTGAAACCGTCTTGGTGTAGCCTATATGTTGTTATGGCTCGAGTATTGTTGCATTTCATTACTTTTGATTAGCTTCTGACTGCTTGAACTTACATGGAGACCGATGGAGACCGTTGGCGACAGCCAACACGAGTAATTGCTTAGTCTAAGTTCAAGTAACCTACAGTAACTTTGAACCTAAATTAGTCCTAGTCTATCTTTTTACTACAGTAGCCTACTGACATGTTACTTGTTAATGTTACTTGTTAGGCCTATTCTGTAACTAGACTCACGACGGAGAGCTTACCATTTCAATATGCAAACGGAGAATATATTGACAGCATATCAAGAAGATCTTGATGAGCCCTTTAAAACTGAATGAAATTGGTAGAAAACTTCTTCCAAACGTAGGTTCACCTGAGGTTTGTGCTTGTTTTCTCCGCGCTAGGAAACTTAATAACTTATATTTGTGCTACTACAGTACAGCAGTATGTATTGGACTGGCCTCATTGAAGGTAGCAGCCACTAACAGCAGCCACTAAGAGAAAAGGGACAGTAAGACATGACACACAGTATTGCCACTGCGGTCGTGTGTGTTTTTTATAAAAAACAATGCGGTCGAATGTGTTGTTCAATTAGTGCATAAATAAGAAAGGTATTGTAAAAGAGGAACCTTTCTACTTTAATGTGGTGCTAACCGGAAATCTCATTAAGGTCGATAACTCAAATTAATCGATTTTGCAAAAAAATAAATCATTTTTCGGATCATCACACATTACGCGCGTTTAGAGATGTCTATATCGGGGTTAAAGCTTTAAGGCCATGCATTTTTGGTCAATGAATCGGTTTGTTACCGATAGTAGAGATATAACACGTGACAAAGGAACCTTTCTACTTAATGTGGTGATATCCGGACCTCTCAACTAGATCGATAACTCAAATTAATCGACTTAAAAAAACTTTAAGATTATTGCACGTTACTTATATACCGCGCGTTTTGAGAGTTCCGTATCGGAGTTAAAACTTTAAGGCCACTTTTGGTCAAGAAATCGGTTTCGTTACCGATAGTAGAGATATACCACGTGAAAACAAGAATCTTTATAATGTGGTGCTAACCGGACCTCTTAACTAGGTCGATAACTCAAATTAATCGATTTTGAAATAATACTACGTTTAGATCTTAACACATTACCGCGCGTTTCAAGCTAATTCTATTCCCATTTGGATCCCCTTCCTGTTAGGATCGAACGATATGTAGCCATCCATTTTCAATAATCAAAGTGTTACTGACTGTTTTTTCATATCACGTGTAAGAGGAATAACTTAACTTCGTCATTGTACCTCTCTTGACTGTTGCATATTCTCATAAATTAATTGTTTAGACATTTTGGGGAAGAAACAAAATAAATTGGTATATAACTCGTCACAGTGTACAAACATCAGTGTACAAACAGCGCGAAACGTTGATGTAATACACTATTGGCTGTTGTTAGTGGCTGCTCTTAATGACTGCTACCTTCAAACAGGTATTGGATTGTTCTGAACAAAGCCATGAATGAGGTGGCCACATTTTAGAGTTAAGTATCTGCTGTCAACTTTCAGTGGAAAAGTGTTCTAAATTAGTTTATTTCCACGAAGAACTAATAAATACATACTTCAACCAACACCATAGATTAAGTCTCTCCTCTTCTTTTTCTTTCGTATCCAAATCCAAATTCCCGTTACGACAAATGATACCCAAACAACAAAGCTGTTTTCATTTATTTGGCAGAAAAAAATCTAAACTGGTCAATGAAAAAATTAAAGAGTTGTGTTTGCCTAATAGTCATGTGCTTCAGGCTACGTTGATGTCATGTGACTCTTTATTCAATTCGTGAACTTGATGTGGAGAAGAATGAGCCAATGCTTACCAATATATTGTAACATCAGTTTATTTAAAAAAATATACAGCGATGTCCGTTTCAACGACGTTAACCAACTCGAAATCATTTAAAGCCGGATCTCAAAAGAGATACTTTGAACAGACTTGGAGGTAAACGACAAAGGCAAATGAATATATAATATATATGATGAAATCATCAGGGGCGTATCCAGGATTTTCCAATAGGGGGGGCGTCAGGCATGAATGATCGCCGTCCTGGGGGTGGGTCTAAGGGGATGGGTGGACAATTTTTGCTTTCGAAGAAGGGCTGAAATGCAAAATGGTTTAAGTATGA